>JAHLJT010009436.1:240909319-241127205 GCA_031308135.1 Acheta domesticus
CTCCAGAATACCCACTTAAACAGCCACGAAAAGCGTGAAGACCGCCACCAAACCATGGACCAGCCCGGAAGAGGAGGACGCAGCCTAGGCCGACAGGACGCGAGAGCGCGGCAGGTGCGATGACACCGCCAAGTCAACGATTTGACAACCCCAGCATCAGCCATCGCCCCGCCCCCGCAATCGAGTGAGAACGCCCACCAGGGACGCCATCGTGGAAAATGGCAAGAATGATGAGCTCGTGAAAACGTGGACGGGAGGGACAACACCACCCCACTGGAAAACCTGGAGGAGAGGAGGAGGAAGACCACTTTACACGTTGTCAAGTAGAACCAGAGCAATGCGCTAGCAAGTCACGGACGCGCGACCCGCCCCCTCATCAAGTGAGGATGTAGGCGAAAGCGCAGAGCGCCGCACCTACACGAGCGCCGACGCTCTCGACAACGCTGGAGCCGTACCAGAATCGCGGAGGCGAGCCTACTACCGCCCACGCAATCCTGCTCGGAGGCGGGCCCAAGCCCGCCTGCTGATCGGCCAGATGGCCAACCCCCATCTGCAGCTGCCACAGGTGGAGCCGCCCGAAGCTGCCGCAAGAGATGGCCTACCGGAGGAGCCTACTGACGGGTCGCACGAGGAGGGCGAAGCCTCCCACCCACGTACGGCGGCCCCCGTGAGGCCTGAGGCGCCTATGACAGCGGAGCAGCCCGGAACGCCTTGCAGAGGTCAGGACGCCACGCCCGGCCGAGCGGATAAGGTACGCCCAAACACGCTCAGTCGTTCCCCACTACCGCATCCCATCTACACCACCCCTCAATACTTGCACCAGTCCAGTTGAAGTAGTAATTGCCGCCCCCTCCATGAGGACCACACGGTCAGCACGGAAAGAGAGATAATCAGTATCACTCCAATAATGACAAAGAAGGGGCGATGTATAAAGTAGTAAGAGATTCCGGCATACGATCAGTCGCAAGAACGCCCCCGGTATGTGTTAACTGGTGTGAGTCATGACTTAGTGCCCCTCCACTGTGATCCATACACGACGCCGCCTGACCCGCACCAAAGGACCCGACTTCCCTGGAAGACTTGGTAGGGCAGCGATTCACGAAAGAACAAGATGACGTGGAGTTTATCCCACTCCGACGTCTACCCGCTGGAACCCACGACCGACACGCCCCCCTCCACCGATGAAGCCGACGCAGCCGCCAATTGTAAATCTAGCTAGCCCCGAGCCAAGCGCCACGCACGCTGATATCCGTGCCCCCGTAATTAACCTTGAGAGCCCGGAGCAGCGCCCCAACCACGCAACTGCCCCAGCCACAGCAGACGCGTGGAACAACTCCGCGAATGCGAGTGAGCAGGGACATAGCACGAGCCGGGAGACGAATGCGAGTCGATCTGGGCACAACCGCGTCCAAGCACGAGACGAGACAAGCATGAGCCAGCCACCAGTTATTAACCTAGCTAGCCCCGAGCCAGCCCTCCGCAAGCTGATAACCTGGACCCCATAATTGACCTTGAGAGCTTAGAGCTGCGATCCACCCATGCAACTTCCCCGCCCACAGCAGACGAGCGGAATAACCCCGCGAGTGATAGTGAGCAGAGACCGAGCACGAGCCGGGAGAACGCGACGCCGTCACCGGGCAACCTCCCTCATGCGAAGCAACAAAAGGGGGGGAGCTACCACAAGTCCTCCCACAGGGCCCGGCCCTGCTGGGATACATTGCTCCCCGACGAGAAGGACAGAAAGTAGTAGTTTACCTTCCGGCCCCGCCCGAAATCCGCTGCCCGTGCTGCCCACACGAACCCCGCCCATCTCCACCAGACGCAGCCTTGGCGAGCGAGTGAGGGCAATGCAGGAGCATGTTAAGGACCGGCACCGGAAACAATGCACACTTCGCTGCCTAGGGTGTGGTGGAAGCGACATCGGAAGCCGCAAGCACATTAATCAGTGCAGATACCTGCGGGACAGGGCGACCGCGTACACACACAGGCCTGCCCGGTGGGCGACGGCCCAGGCCCCGCCCACGATCCCTCCGGGCGACTAATGCGACCAGCCTTAGACGGACAAAACAATATCCTCGTCCCGGTCCCATCAACGAAGTAGCGGTCTGTCCGGTATGCGACATAACCGTCACGAGTGCTCAGGATGAGTCAGTTCGGCGCGCCTCATTCAAAGCCCACGTGAAGCGTGTCCACGGACTTAATTCGCTTCTCATATGCGGCGGATGTAACCGCAGCTGCGGAAAGTGGGCCGCGCATCGGAGGGCGTGCCCACAGGCCGCGGAAGCTCAACCCCCGCCCACACCCCGCGAGCTCCTTGCCGCCGCCTGTGCCTATCCAGGGTGCCACTGCCGATTCCCGACTGCCAAGCAGGCTGGCACCCACTACAGGGTGCATGCACAGAGGGCCCGAAAAGAAAGTTTGGACTCGAAAAGAATCCTACCGAACACGAAATACGCAGAAAGGGAGCGGATCCGAAGAATAATTAACCCAGGAATACAACGCAAGAACCACGAGAGCAACAAGACCCACCCTACCGATGCGCCTAACAATCAGGAAACGCCCAGTGCTACCACCTCTCAACGCGAGAGCCAGAGTTCTGACACTAGAGCAAGGAGGTCGCGTAGCGCGCCCCCGCAAAGCTCCACACCCGAGCGCGAAGAGTATGACAGACCCCCGGCAATGCAATCCAGCGATTCCCACGGGCAGAGCTACCACACAACGGAAAAGGCGAAGGTGACGGAGCCGCGGCCGAGGAAACTGAACGGCCAGCTGACCTGACCGTTGGAAGGCGGGATTGCGTGTCGGAGAGGAAAGAAACGGGGGAGGCCTCGTGGCCGACGCGAGAGAATAAGGGGAAATGCACGCGTGACGAGAACCTGCCCCCCACGACAGAGAATGCTGAGAGTCCACATGAAGAAGGAAGAGAGACAGAGGGCGACCCGACGACCACCCAAACGCCACACCACTGCGGCGCGAGCGGGAGGCGCGCGGGAAGACGCCAGGGCACACCCCCCAACTGAGTCTGCCCCTGCATCTGGCCAATCACACGCGCGGAGTGCGTCGCCTGCGCCCCCCCAGGAAGCGACCCACAGCACATTGAGCGAGGCTCTACTAGACCAGACCCCGAGCACGGTCCACTGCGGCGGCCCACAGGCCCCCGAGCGCGCCGCACGAATGAGTGGCCGGAAACCCTCACCTCTGCATTCAATGAAATCTGCCTTGCCCTGAGGAGTGGCGAAAGCACCGAGCCCGCTGCTTTAGAAGACATATACGAGAGATGCGTGACGGGCCTTCAGGAGGCAGTAAATATAAAGACGCGACCAGTGACAGTGGCGCCAGATGAGGCGCGGCCGCGAAAGCTCGCCGCGAGGCCGCCTCCAGCTGCCGACAAGCAACGAATACGTACTACGTACATGAATCAGCGACGCCGGGCAATGCGCTGGATCACAGGAAAGGAAGGGGAGAGGTGCCAGATCCAGCTAGAAGAAATTGAAGAGTACTTCCGGTGCGAGACTGATGCGAATCGAAACCCCTCAGCCTACGACGGGTCCGTCTTTCCCCATATCATGGACCGGGAGCCTCTCGACTGCGGCGAATTCTCGGCCCGTGAAGTACAGCGGCGACTCATGAACGCCGAGAATACCGCCCCGGGGGAAGACCGCTTAACCTACAAACATATTAGGGCAACGGACCCAGAGGCGAAGTTAACCACAGCTCTAATGAACTTAATACGGAAGGCAGGACGAATCCCGCTGGCCTGGCGGCGGTCGCAGACCGTCCTGATATATAAGAAAGGCGAGCTAGACAACATTAAGAACTGGCGCCCGATTGCCCTCGGACCCACACTTTGTAAATTATATACAGGGCTGTGGGCAACACGCTTAAACAAGTGGGTCGAAGAGAACGGAGCCCTGTCAAAGGCCCAAAAAGGTTTCCGCCCCTTCGATGGCGTGCTGGAGCACAACTACACGCTCCTACGCCATATCGAGCGGGCCAGAGCCGGCAAAGAAGACATGGCTCTAGCACTTCTCGACCTACAAAACGCGTTTGGGTCTATGCCTCATAGAGCGCTGCAGGATGCCCTTCTTGCGATCGGGGCTGGGGAAGCCACTCACCAATATCGTGACCGACGTATATAACAACAACACGACAAGGGTGCTCACATCCCGCGGCCCGACTGGTGAAATCCCCATCACGCGCGGGATCCGGCAGGGGTGCCCACTTAGCGGGACCCTATTCAACATCGTCATCGATGCGACCGTGCGAGCCGCGGAGCAGGCCGCGACCGGGCGCGCGAAAGTCTTAGCCTATGCGGATGACCTCGCCCTAATCGCGAGCGGAGAACAGGAGCTACAGGCAATGGCGGACGCGACGCAACGGGCCCTAAGTATGACAGACGTGAAAGTTAACCCCCACAAATGTGTCACCCTCGCCGTTCACCGAAGAAGACATGCGGTTGTAGGCATCAAGATAGATGGGCATTTATTACGAGCTCTTGGCGCGAATGATCGCACAGACTCTCTGGGACGGCCAGTAGGCTTCTCCCTGAGTGAAGGACTGGAAGGGGCTTTTTGAACAAGAAAGCATTGCTGGTAAGATAGCTGAGTCGGGGCTCTATGACTGGCAAAAGATCGACGCCCTGACCCAGTTCGTCTTGCCAGCGCTCACCTTCCCCCTCCGAATGGGAAGATACACGAGGAAGCAGCTGCTCACAATGGACAGCGCCCTGCGAGCGCATGTGAAAGACATCCTCTCCCTCCCAGAGCGCGCTTCCTCCTCCTTTCTCTACGGACACCGCGAGGACGGGGCGATCGGCCTCACGAAGGTGAGAGAGGAGGCCGATTTTTGGGCGATAGATTCTGCCTTCAAAATTTTAACGAGCCCAGACATTAGCCTCAGAAATGCCGCCATGGAAGACCTCGCCGCGGAAGCAAGCCACTGTGCCAGATCACAACCTGCTCCCAACGTGAGTGCGGATTACCTCAACAACCTCCCCTTCCCCCGCAGATACGGTCTAGAGACCTTTTGGTCGCGCGCGCGTAACGCCACGGGCAGAGTGGGAGTACACTGGGAGATAGGAGAGAACAACGGCACCCTCGTCCCCTCCCTCACCCTCCCCTCCTCTTACTGCCTCCCACGGGACTATCCTGTCACCCGGCTGGAGCCAGCGCCCGCCGATGCAGAGGCCATTGGCGGCGAAGGCCGCGACCCCACTGCCACCGAGGATGACACCCCAGTAGCCGCCGGGGGCAACGCCCCGGAGCTGACGTCGAACGGGCAGAGCGGAGGAGTAGGCGCCGCCGCGCCACCAACACCGGCCGTGCAGGACGGCGCGTGGGCCGATTGGACCGCCGCCCAGATGCAGCCACAGGACGCCGCTCCAAACGCCGACGCCGAGAGTGGTAGCCAGGACTTACACAGGGTAGAGCTGGCCGCCACTCAGCGAGACGACGCCGACGGCATCCCAGTACTGGCCGCAATTAACCGAACCAACGGCCTGAGAGCTTCGTCCGCGCAGCCAGCTCCCGTGCGCAGCGACGAGCCACGTGGCCCCGGCGTCGCCCTGGCGCCTCCACCCTCAGTTGTGCCAGCGGCTAGAAGGGGCACCCCGGAGCAGAGATCGGGCCCTCCACGACCGGACACGGGCGCCCAGCAGGAGCAGCCGCCGGACACCCGGGACCCTGACAACTGCCAGGCACGCATGGAGGACAACAGTGCGGAGTGTGGTCACCATCGGGCCCTCGGGGAGGTCGTCATTGGTGAGGCGTGTACGAGATTTATTTCAGAAGGCGCACTCGCGGCGATGGCAGTCCCAAAAGGCCCAAGGGATCTACGCGGGCGCTCTGGCGGGGGTGGGCAAGGAGTCAGGTTTCTTCACGCGGACCGGGGAGCACATGAGAATACCTGTGTACAAGTTTCTCTTCCCGGCCCGCCTCAACTCCGCTCCCGCCTTAAACCACTGCCCTGGTAACAAGAACAAGGCTTGCCGGAAGGGCTGCACCCGCCCAGACGGCACAGCCGCGTTCGAAACCATAGGACATGTGACCAACGAGTGCCGATTCAATTCGGCACTGTGGCACGCTCGCCACAACAACATCTGCGAGCATTACAAAGAGGCCGCAGTGGCGAGCGGATGGAAGGTCCTTAAGGAAAACCAGGTAGTGGTGGATAGTGAGCGCTCGGATCTCGTTCTCGCGCGGGGGCTACACTCCATCATCGTAGATGCAACGGTAGTGGCGGCGCGCGCCGGTAAGCTGCAGGAGAGATACGAGGAAAAGAAGAGTAAGTACAGTGCCTCCCGCGCAGCTCTCCTCAGCGCCGGCTACGCCTCCGCCGAAATGATACCGCTAGTGGTGGGTGCCCTGGGCGAATGGTACCCCGGAAGCGACGCTGCGCTCCTAAAGGTCTCGAATGGCTATCAGCTGAAAAAACTAAGACAGCGTATCATAGCTGAAGCCATCACCGGGAGCGCGGCGTGCTACTTCGCCCACACAGCCAGGCCCTACCTCGCCCCGCGCGAGTACAGAGAGACTGTTGACAAGATCTGTGCCCCCCGCCCTCACCGCACCAACGGCAGCAGCAGCAGCAGTACCGGCGATGCACTCGCGTCACAGGCGCCACACTCGTCCCTCACGAACTAAAACTTTTTTCCTCAATATTTAAACTTTTTCTTTAGCTAGTAACTCTGTTCTCTCTCTCTCTCTCTTCTTGAACCTTTAACTTTTTGTTATTTATTTTATTTTATTTATTTTTTTTAATATTTCTCTTTAATTCCTAACTGTTGTATTAGAAATTGTATTTGAAAAAGTCTGAATAAAAATATTATTTTCGTTATCATTCGAAGAAATTTTCACGTCAACGGGTTCAGACACGTAGCTTTCTCAAAAGTAAAAAGCTAATATTTTTGAGACTATCACGAAAAACTAAAACCTAAATGACAAAGAATATGGAATAATTACTTCAAATGTCTTTAAGTAAGTGTTGGGAATTGTTCCAAGCAAATTCTCCATGATATTGAATAAATTTTTACTGAAAATTTCTTTTACACATTAATTCCATTGTTTTTATTTTTATATGTAATTGTGTTAGTACATTGCAAGTTACCTTTATAGATACAAATAAACAGGTTTCCGTCTTAGAATGAAAATAGAAGGATAGGGATGAGTGTGGGGTCTAACATGCCAGAGTTCTCGCAAGGGTATATATATATATATATATATATATATATATATATATATATATATATATATACGCAGAGGTAGTGGGGGAAAACTTGTGCTATGGCACAACACAAAGAACAAACTTTTTAAAGTAGCTAAAGTAGAATAGCTTGAAATAAATGGAAAACAAAAATCAAAACGCGCTAGCCCACAATACTATGCAAATCAATTAAAAAACAATTTAAAATTATAGAAAGAATAGTGCAAGTCACCCGACAACTGCCAACGATCGCAGTCCAAACGCACGATTTAAATGTTGGCGATATCTGGAAGTATGTACAGTAACGCCCAACTGTAAACTCATATTGTAAATAAAACACCGTTTGATATTAAACTCAAGGTGTCGGTTCGTTAAGATATTAAAAATGCAAACATAGTTTGAGCTACATTCCCATGTACCGAAGTGGGCTTACTAATCCCTACTACATTGTTTCTAATGCTAACAAATGGTATTTAGTACTCAAAGGTGAAAACTTTAGTTTGATTATTTTTTGGATCGGAATTGCTTTTCTTGAGGTACGTAAAGACTCAGAAAATAATTCAATACATTTTAGTAAACAAATAATTTTTCAATTTTCTCACCCCAGCAAGCTGGCACCCTGACTCTCCAAAACCCACTCGGTTCTTCATAAAAAATAAAGGAAAGTTAAATAATATTGCAATTAGTAGGTCTGTTCTTGCCCGATCCGGTATTTTCGCACTACTTTACTTGGCTTTCTCAAGAGTAAAAACCTTTTCTATTATTTGACTATCAAGGAAAGCGAAAAGCTAACTCTCAAGGAAGGTTGAAAAATTTCTTCAAATGTTGTTTTTAAAGAAGAATGAATTGTTCCAAGAACATCTCTCTATAATGTTGAATAAACATTAATTGAAAATTTGCTTCAAACATCAATTGCATTGTTATTTTGTTTGATATTCTGTAAGTACATTAGTAGTTCCTCTCCTTTATGGAACGGATAGACAAATGAATAGGGAAAGGGTGGGATTTAACATGCGAGAGTTCTCGCACGGGTACGCTAGTTATCCTATATTTATCAACATCCTCTGTCCTAAATGCAATTATTTACTTCCGCCTGCTACCCCGAAATGGAATTTCAACACTGCTGACTGGACTAAGTACAAAAATCAGATTGATGTTTTCCTTCCTCAGGCTAATCTACTCAACGATGTTGGGAATATAGACAAAACTATTCAATCCTTCTCAGATATCATCACCAAAGCAGCAAATGACTCAATTTTTTCAATATAAAAATTCATTCAAAAGGAAAAGGGTACCATGGTGGAATGAGAAATGTGAGGAGACTATCAGAAAAGCAAAACACGCTTTTAATAGATATAAAAAACAAAGTACTCTTGAAAACAAAATTGAATACAAGAGAACCAGAGCTGCAGCCAGAAGATCCACTGAAGACAGGAAAGCTAAAGCCTGGACTATGTTTCATCATTATCCAGTCAAAATTGTATATCTGAATGTTGGAAAAAAGTCAAAAGAATTCAAGGAAACAAAAGAAATAACACCATTAACTTTATACATGTTGAAAATCAAGTTGTAACTGACCCTGTACTAATTGCCAATGAATTTCCTGATACATTTGCGGAACATTCCAGCACAGTGAACTATCTCAATGAGTTTATTCCGTATAAAAATGAACTGGAAAATCAACAAATTATTCTGGATAAAGAAGAAAACTGGAAAACGTGTCAACTTAATGAACCTATTTCACTATCTGAATTAACCTCTACCATTGAGTCCACAACTAATACCGCTCCTGGTCCGGATAATATTCCCAATGCCCTTATTAAAAATCTCTCTTTGAAAGGCAAACAAACCCTACTTGCAATATACAATATAATATGGAATAATAGTATCTTTCCTGAAATATGGAAAACAGCAACTGTTGTGCCAGTTCTGAAACCTGGCAGAGACCAATCGAAAACAGGATCTACAGATCTATTTCATTAACATGTAACATGTGTAAAATTTTAGAAAAAATTGTGAACAAAAGAATTAGGTGGTTTATGGACAATCAAAAAATTATTAATTTCAATCAATTCGGTTTTCGTCCTGGTCATTCCATACATTCCCATTATATCAGTACAGAAACGTATATCCAAGAGGCATTTATTAATAAGCAACATGTGATTGCTGTCAACCTCGATATCGAAAAAGCCTATGACATGGTCTGGATACATCGCATCTTGCATAAACTTCAAGAAATAGGAATTACAGGAAATATGTTTGAATTCCTCAAAACTTTTGCACTTGGCCGTAGAATACAGGTGAGAGTTAATAATCACCTATCTGATAATATAAGGAAACCAGAAAACGACGTTCCTCAAGGATCCGTCTTAATTGTTACATTATTTCTTCTGGCCATTAACGATGCAGATTACGATATAAAACCACCAACAATAGTTAGGAAATATGCCGATGATATAATTGTCCTCTGTAAAGGGAAAAACTTAACTACCACTGAAGAAGCTGTACAAGAAGCTTTAAATAAATTATATTCGTGGTCTCTTAAGTCTGGTTTTAAGTTTTCAGCCAAAAAACCGGAATGCATATTATTCTCCAAGCGCAACCTAAACGCAACTCCCCATCTGTATTTAGGGCAACAAACCCTACGATCTGTGCAAATCACCAAAATACTAGGATTAACTTTCGATTGTAAAATGACATGGAAGAACCACATCCTAAATCTGGTCAACGACTGCAAGAAGAGACTAATTATTCTTAAATGTATAGCTCACAACAACTGGGGAGCTGACAGAAAACTCTTATTACTAACGTACAAATCAATTATTAGAAGCAAAATAGATTATGGATTAGTGATCTATAATTCAGCCAAACCAAATATATTGAAGAAACTTGAAACAATTCATAACCAAGCCCTGAGAAACTGTACAGGATGTTTCCATACAAGTCCTATTGGAAGCATCCTAATAGAGGCTCAAGAACCGTCACTAAAATTCCGAAGGCAACTGCTGAGCATTAGGTATGCAATTAAAGCTGTCTCTTCAATTACTCCTATCATACATAATGATGTATTTCCTCCATTGCCATCTGTACATCAAGACTACCCTCATCACAAACCTTTCTACAACGGAGTTAAAAATTTACTAAATGAAATCAGTATTAGATATAGGCTGCCCATCGTAACTGTTTATTGTGGCATAAAGCTTTTTCGGCCGCATTGCGGCCATCTTCAGTGCTATTAGAGGCGGCTGTGGTCCTCACCCGACTAATACCAGGAGAGAGTTTATAACCACCTATCTGATATAAGGAAACCGGAAAACCAGAAGCCAGAAGAAATAATGTAACAATTAAGACGGATCCTTGAGGAACGCCGTTTTCCGGTTTCCTTATATCAAATAGGTGGTTATTAACTCTCACCTGTATTCTACGGGCAAGTGCAAAATTTTTGAGGAATTCAAACATATTTCCTGTGATTCCTATTTCTTGAAGTTTATACAAGATGCGATGTATCCAGACCATGTCATAGGCTTTTTCGAGGCAGGACCACAGCCGCCTCTAATTCCACAATAAACAGTTACGATGGGGAGCCTACATCTAATATTGATTTCGATGATAGCATTGTAAATGCCACACCATTTCCTACTATTTACTAAATGAATTCAATATTCAATACAACCATATTGAGAAACAATGAATTCCTGCTGTGCGACCTTGGACTATTTCAAACGTCAAAATCGACTTGACCTTAACCAAATATCATAAGAGAAGCCTATCAATCGACAAATGGCTCAACAAATCCTTGAATTATATTGATGAAAACTACTCCAACTATTCTGTAATCTCCGTTCATGGCAGTTCCAACGAAACCGAAAAAGTAGCCATAGTACGCATGTGTAATAACACAAAGTTCCAGCTTAAGCAGTATGCCAGCCATAAAACTACAAAGTCCTATGCCTTAATGTCAGTACTTAAATACATCCCCAAGCTTCACTCTCGTAATGTCATTCTACTCACACGCACATTATCATCAACCAACTGGAGCAAGAGTACTAAAACTGAATTGAACATCATTATTATAGAAGAATATCTTCAGATCATCAAGGCAGGAATAAATTTGGTTCTAGTATGGATCCCTTCTCAAATCGAACCGGTCTTCATAAACAGAGGCGCCAGTAAAAGTAATACATTAATTGATACTCAAATATCAACAAATGTACATAACTTATCATATACAGTTTTAAAATGTGTTGGGGAAGAAATAAAAAATAAATGAATCCATGAATGGACCAATTATAAAGCCAGCTATCTACATAAATCTATAAACAGTTTTTACGCACTTGGCACCGACACAAAATTCTGGCGCAGGGAGCAAGTAGTCCTTTCAAGGATACGAACTGGACATTGTAATTCAGCCACCTCTATTTGTTCCAAAAATCACCTCCACATGTGATATATGCAATACACCTTTAAACCTTGATCACATTTTCAAAGTATGTTCGAGGTATGACAGTCAAAGAGTATCAAATGTATTTAACCACCAATGAATACTGCATTCTGAAGAAGACCAAGAAAAAATAATCAAATTTTGTTTAGCCATTAACATATTTATGGACATTTGAAGCCAATGGATTCATGTAAATTGTAATTGTCCTCCCTGAATTATTATTACTATTGTAAGATAATTGGAAATGTGTTATAATTTTCTACTGTTGTATTGTAACTTAACTGCATTAAAATCATATTGTAACTGTATTATAACTGTAACCGAAGTCGCTAATAACCGCGATGCGACTAAAAATAAAAATATTTTTAAAAAAGTTTAATAAAATTAAACAGCATTAACAGGTTTATTCTAACTTGGCATGGTACAACAAGACTCTGCCCCTGGATATGACTTGGCCTTGTTCTCGTGTAAACCGCTGTAAAGGGTTCTCTTGAGAGCAATGCGCAGTAGTAATCCAACTGTTCGTTATCTTCTCTCTGTACAAGCTCTACTGAATACACTGGATAGCCCAGTTTCACCTCATTTCGTTCACGTTTGTAAGCAGAAATTCTAACAAGTTACTAGTGCGTTGTATCTTACGAAAAGAACAAGTGAAGTGGAATGAAGACAACGTTTCTAATTATGAGATAAGTTTTGATTTAGCAATGGGAAAATGAAGTCGGGGCGCGTCTGGTTTCTTGACCTGCGGAGGGCGAGTGTGAGAAGAGACAAAATATGAATTCCTAGATCGACGAAAGATATTTCTACTAGAAGAGTCATATTTTTTTCTTCAGAAGTCAAGAAAGAAGTCATCCTGTGGCCTATTTGCTCTCTGGGATTTGAGACAGATTACATGCATTTATAGTTAAAGTACATAAGAAATCCTGTTGCCAGTGACTAAGTAAAGTGACAGTTGCTCAAACACACCGTGGAACTTGGCTTTCTTCTCTAGTGTCTACTATATTATGCTTCTACATATGGGTGTCATCCTCTCAAGTTTGGTTTTGAATTCCTTTTTGTACGCCTCTTTTGTAAAAAAAAAACTTATTCAGAACTGAATACAACCTGTAAATGTTGAAGATTTCTTTTCTCAGAATTTTAAAAATGCTTTTCAACTTCTTTGGCTTCTCAATGTCTAAAAAATTATGAACAACCAACAAGTACACATTGCTGAACTTCTGTTTACAAAAATATTCAAAATTATTTAATTTAATAACAACACCAAAATATTATGAACGAAGATCGTGACAATAGTAAAGTTCTGGTCAATTCAGCAATGGGGCAAAGTGGAAATAAAGCGTGAATAAATATAAATTGTTTAAAAATATAAATTAAAGGGATTTACATTAATGCCGAGGATTTCTTAAACATTCACTTATTCGAGATCATCATTTGCCCTTGCAGTATGGCTGTGCGCTTCTTGTAGTTTACGATTTCAAATGTTAGCGTTATACTGAATGATAGTAAAATAAGAGATCAAGAAGAAGAAAAAGAAGACGAAAAAGAACAGTATAACATCCTACAATTGAATAGGTTATTTTTAAAACCTCGTAAGTCACTCTCTTTTGCATTTGCATTTTTTGTGAGAAAATAGATGCTGCGGGATAGATGCTTCATTCCATGTGTAAATCCCACAAATCAAATGAATAGATTGACCGTGAAGATCCTGCAAACGTTTTTGGTTTTGAAACTCAGTAAATCATTGACTTGCGGTATGAGTATGACTGTGTATGTAAATATGAATACAATGTGTACTACTAGGATATGACTGTCAAAGCGATGGGTTAAAAGGGATGCTACGGAAATATTCTGATGTACTTTCATAGAAACATATCAACTATATTTATCATAATGTTTTAATGTTTGATGTAGATGCACATTGTAATTTCACATAATAGTGGCAAATGTGTCAAATTACAAACTGAACCTGCAATGCGTATTTATTTACATGTTTAGGTAAAAAATTTCTGATTCCTTTTTGAAATCTCTTAAGTCATAAACTTTTAAATAAGTCGAGCGACTATTGTACTATTCAGACAAGTAAATAACATGTCTCCATGGTATTCTCAATCAAGATTTATGACTCATAAATATAAAAAAAATTCTGTTTGTACTTAATTATTCAGATTTCCTTGTTTTCCTACAACTTTCCATTTCCTGATTTGCGGGGTTTTAAAAATAACCTATTCAATCTACTTCTACACACGAACTTCGAACAGGTCTACAAGAAGAATACAACGGTGGTGCGCCTGCCAATGCAACACACTTTTCATCAGAGTATGCCTCATTGCATACATCTCAGGCGGCGATCTGTATCATGATTCATTTTGCTGATTCAGAGGACTAATTTCAATTAACCGTTTTTCATTCTTTCCAAAGCACAACGCATGCACACTGACAAAATATTTAACAGTAGTCTACTTGCATCATTACAGAACCCGCCGAACACCAATGAAGAGTAAGGCTAACGGCGGACCCAAGGTTACATCTATATCAATATCTATATCTTCTGTATCTATACTAATATATAAAGACGAACGTACGCTGGCTTACAGCGCAATAATCTCTAAAGCTACTGAACCAATACCAATGAAACTTTTGTGCTAGCTTCCTTTGAAAGTCTGGAGTACTATAGGCTATGG
Source organism: Acheta domesticus (assembly GCA_031308135.1). NCBI lineage: Eukaryota > Metazoa > Arthropoda > Insecta > Orthoptera > Gryllidae > Acheta > Acheta domesticus. The sequence continues at coordinate 240,923,642 of JAHLJT010009436.1, forward strand.
TTTATAACCATCAATCTTAATATATTTACAAAATTATTACTTTTTTGGACATTTTTCGCCAGGCTCAACATCATAGATTCAATAGTGGATCGAAGTCATTAGTTTAGCTGTGCGCCACCAGAAGATGACGTCTGAGATCTTCTGCTGTTTTCATCAATCCAGAATTATTACGAAATTCAGTGGGGTTTGAATAACGCTATGTAAAGTCCGTGAGTGATCGTTGGTGATTTGTTTGTTTTCAACGTTGGTGGAACATTTGAACGAAATCCGCACTGAAAGTAGTAAAGGACGTCAATGTACAAGCATTTTCCTTAGTCCGTTTTCTAAACAAATTGTGGCAAGTTTTAAAGTACTTAGAGAGTTAAAAGTACAAAAATATACAGTATAAAATATATAGTGATGTACAATGTACAATAAATAGATATTGTATACAGGTATCGTATAGTTTTCTAAACCACCTCTTCTTTTACAGAATTGTGAACATTGAATTGTTTGAAACAATGCCGAAACGACAGAGTTGTCAAAGCCGAATACAAGTGCTAAGAGATGGGAAGTCTATTAAAATTCTGAATCGGCTACTCAGATGCAAGAGCGACTTACTGAAGAACACGCACCATTGAAAACTATACTGTAAAGAAGGAAGCAAATGTGAATAATTCTCTAGAACGAAGGGCAGCTTTTCGTTATGACTCTCGATTTTACTTTTTACACATATCTCATGTTCAAATTGGTAAAATGGAAAATATTTGTATATTTTGGTCAACTCTGTTGAACTTTTTTCTTTAATATTGGCAGTAGACTAATATAGTGGTATGTAATTATGCAATGGTCCTTTACATATTAAGACTATTCTGTGCTGTTTCGCATGTGAGTTGCTCCCAGTGAATTAATTCATCTATTTTTCTATAAACTGGCAAAAATTAATTTATCTAAAATATTTATGTCTAATCTCATAACAAAATTCTGGGACTCCTTGGTTTCTATTATTCACATTTCAAGATCCATAGTATCTAGCATTTAAAATCAAATAATAACTCTAATAGTGTTTTGATAAGTGGTTCAGTACATTGTCAGTTTATTGTGTATATATATAATGTACAGGTTGGTAAATCAGTATTGCCGGTATGTTGCGATGATATGATGAATTTATTTACCTAAACAAATAAGATTTATACTACATGTTACTAGCACATAGATCTTTAAACATAGATATTTCTGTCGTCTTTAAAATAATTACAGAAACCGGCACTTACATTCCAGAATAGATATTTGCATTTACTTTTATTATTATGATTCATTAAATACGTTACGACATATCTATTTGTCCGGATCTGTTTACTAGTGTACCCATGCAAGAACTCTCGGATGTTTCATATACTCCGCTTAACACTGTAAGTCCCTTCAAGGTCACGAGTTCGCGGGAGATAAATTTTTAATCTTTCTTTATAAATACTATAGAAGCAAAAACTATAAAAATGAGTTAGTTTTACAATTTGGCAATTTATTGAAAGTATTGGTATAATATATAGAACTCCCTTGGCTCCACAGACTGCTACTGGCCTTAGCTGACCAGCGGTGCCTCTCGGCCATGGGTGTTCGAGTGGTAAGCATGAGGACATCCCTTTACCTCTGCTTAACCTTAGGGCATTTTCATTGTCACACAGCAATAGATACGGAGACATTAGTGAATTTTTGCCACCTCGAACGGAGAGTACTACTGCTCATTGACATTTCAAGTTTCGCGTCACTTTTATGCATCTGCGCATACGCAGAAGATCGATAGTACTTAACCTTCGAGATGGCAAAAACTCCCTATTTGTAAGCAAAGCGCACAGTTCTAATTCATCCGGCCGGGAACCGAACTCAGGGTTGCTTCGTGGAAAGCGAGCACGCTAACCAATAAGCCTCCGAGGGCGGGATATAAAACTCCACAAAAGGAAAATATACGAGTCTACAAGTATTTTACGAGTATTTTGTATTAATAGTTTAGATTTGTTTATTGTTTTTAGTTATAAAGTGAGGAATGTTTGGGAGCTGAAACTCCCAATTAGAAAAATGTAAACTTTCTTTAGTAAGAAGGCACACCGGAAATTTCCAAATAGGGGGCAAGGCACGACACGGCTAGCTTGGCGGGGCAGATATACAATGGGAGAGAAGTGGCCCCACTGCAGGGCATGAATAAATGGAATTCCTCTTCCTAGCTAAAAATTTACTGTAATAAGTGCCTGGGCAAAGCCAGATAGTTCAGCTAGTTGCAATATAATTAAAGGATAATTTTATACATTTTATATTAATACATGTACGCGCGCGCGGGAAGAGAAAGAGAAGGAGAAAGAGAGAGAGAGAGAGAGAGAGAGGGAAAAGAGAAAGAGAGAAGAAGACAGGGAAAGGGGAAAGGGAGAGAGAAAGATAGGCATAGAGTTAAAAAAAATATTGAGAAGACAGCAAGGGGAGTGCAAATTCTAAGAAAGTAGGGCAAAAAATCACTATTAAAAAAACTTATTTTCACGTAGAGCGTAAATTACCACAGACTCGATATATAATTGTGTTTATTGCCAATAGAGACTTCTCTATTACCTCAATCCCGGAGACAATATATCGAACGTGTTAAACAAACTCTTTTTCCCAAGGATGTTTTCAACAATTCTAAATCGAAAAGTTAGAATTAGTTCATAACGGTATGAAACTGTAAATCTTTCAAACCAAAATTGCAGCATCGTTACTGCAACGGGGAATAATTTACACACTGAACGATAAAAACACATCTTATAGAGAATTAACTGTAAATGAAGAGAGGAAGATATGAAGATATTTAATCGTACAAAAGCCCACTACATTTAGTCTTTAAAACCAAGACTCAAAAACGTATAATACGTTTTAAGAGAAAAATTACAGTATTCAGTGGGTAGATAAAATGACACATAGCATTTGTTCAATGATCAAGGAATGCTAAACGAACGACTTGATTGAGATAAGGGCCAAATATTCATCTTTGCAGGTGAAAATGGCTTTGAAAAAACACATTACATGACTTAGCTGTTAGCACATTTTTCTCGGCGCGGATAAAGTTGCTGTGACTTCCGCCCACCTGGGCACTCTTTGTGGTATTCCCGCCAAATTATGGGAGTTCCATGCTGCACCCGTGTGTTATGGGGGCGCGAACACATCATTTGTGCGTCCCACTTTAAAAAATTTAATTACTTAATTAATTAAGAAATTAATCATTTTTCCCCGCGCCTCTACGCATGGAACGTTCTCTTCCGCCATGCGGCTTCAGCCACGCAGCCGCCGCCGCCGACGGCGTCGGGCATCATCATCATCATCATCATCATCGTCATCGCCGCCGCCGCCGCCGCCGCCACCAACACCAACACCAACACCGTCGCCGCCCCTTTCTCCCCCCGCCGTCCGTCCGCCCGCCCGCCCACCCGCCCGCCCGCCCACCCGCCCGCCCGCCCGGTCAGCCACCTCTTCCACGCGCCCGGTGACATTCTCGGGGCGGTGGACAGAGCGGGCGTGGCCGGCGGAGAGTGCGCTGCGAGGACGGATCGGGGAGTGCAGAGGGCAGCTTATCGCTCGACAAGGGAATGCTCAAAAACTTTGCCGTGAAGCATTCCCGTCAGCGAAGGGCATTTCTTCTGTGTGCATTGAGACCCTATACTAGACAGCTGTGTTAAAAGGAGCTGTGGTACTATGAGCGTAGTCTGGTTTGAAAAATCTAGGCATGTGTGCCTCGTAGGCTTCAATACATTCTGCAATGTTTACACTAATTACATTTTCGTATTGTGTCAGTCAGGTAGCCTCACCATGTCAGTGAACCTTTCATTTTGTGTTATCATAGCAATGCAAGAGTTTTGTGAAATTATTAAAGTTTTTTGTATTCTTTGACACAAGTTACCAAACTTTTGTAGAAAATGACAACTTGCAGAATTTCATTCGTGTTGAGCTCTTTTATGCGTGTTTAGTTCAACGTAGATAAAAAAGACGTGGCAACGTTAAAATATTATTACTAATAATCTAAAAATGTAAATTAATTTATAAACAAATTGTATATTTAAGTAGTTCGAAAAAGACGCAATCAAAACGTATAATACTTATTTAAGAATTTTGGTAAATGTACATGAAATATGAACTAGTGGTACTAAAGAATGGGACAGAATTACCCGCATTAGTTTACCAATTCTTTTGGTCTCGGCTAGCTAGCTATTCGGACTTGCTTCTTATTCCTGTCACCTGCCATCTAATGCCGCCCAAAGAACATCTTTTTTTCATTTTCTTAATTTTTCGATTTCCTAATAGTAGAACAAAATATTATATTCAGAATATTAAAGAACAGTAAAACTTCGTCCTAAATGGCAATTTTCTTTGAAAAAATTGGAGCCGTTTCAAGAAAAATGACGTTTCGCCTCTTCCGTGAAATTACGTTTGTGTAACTTTTGGGGAAAAAACTCAATAAGAATGCAATTAGCACTATTTGTTCCGAAAGTTTGAGAAAACATTTCTAGCCATTTGTGGCCTTGTAGTTTTCAGAGAAAAATATTGAGTTTTCGGGAAACATTATTCGACATTATTTAAAGCACATGTACCCATATATGGTAAAATGTTAACAAATTGCCGCTAATGTAAATATTAACAACGTGAGAAAGTCCAAACATTCATTTTTTTGTAATTTTGAAAAAACAAAAGAATTTGGGAACATGGCGTTGCTGTCATCTCATAGAGTACATTTAGCACTATCCCTACCAAAATTTAAATAAAAAATTTTAAGTCGTTTTTGAGAAAATCTTGTTTCTGCTTTAATTGCACATATTGCACGCAATACTGAACTAAAATTTTCAAAAAAATGTACATTACCGTAGTGAAAGAACTCAATAAGGAGAACAAATTTTATTTAAAGCAAAAATCCCTATATTCAATTCTAAAGTTGTAGGAAGATGCCGAAGAAAAGTCAAACTTTTGCAATTTTCGAAAATTCTGAGTTAACCGTAAAAATCGGACATACACGCGTTAACACATTGTGAAGTCAGAATCCATGTTTTGGGGGTCATTGATACCAAAAAGTTGATTGAAAGCAGAACGTTCGTCAATTCGTGTGTGATTAACGGGAGCACCGAAACTGTTCAGTCAATTTTCTCCGAAATTGATATTCCCCGATTAATCATAAAGAACTCGAGGTTTTGCGAATTTGGAACGGATATTCTGATTTTTGAAAAAAACGGGTAATTTGTGCTCAAAATGTATGCAATTTCTAGGAATCAAAATCCGCCCGAATTTTTTTCTTTAAATTCTCTACTCGTATGTATCATGACAGTAAAGAATATAGTGCTAAATAGTCCAGTTTTTGGCGACTCCAGGTTCAAAAGCTGAAAATGCCTATAGTCTTCTTTGCCAAGATAGTGATCAGTCAAATATTGGTCAAACCAAACGAAAAGTAAAACAGAGAATGCGCGAGCATCAACACTTCAAAGAAATCAATGACGAATTGAATACAGTCTCTCAACAGAGATTACAGTTACCACGTACCAATTCACTCATTTCAACAGTTCATTGATTGCAGTTAGAGAACCTCAGAAATATCTTTGATTACTTGCTGCAACCTTTTTCATAAAAATAAATAATACCATTAATTGTAATCAAGAGAGCAATATATTTACCTCTGTTGACGACCATGTTTTAATCAAAATGAATTTTTTTTCTAACAGCCCCACTATGCACGTATTTACTAAAATTCAAGTTCTTCTTCAAAGCGTTTCTTCCCCCTTTCCTTTTTACCCACTTGTCCGTACCCCCCACCTCACACCAAATCCATAATGCCTCACTCCGGAGTCCGCTTATTGGCCTTACATACTATATCACCGCTGATAAATTGATGTCTCGATGTTGACATATTCGCCTTTGAACATACCTGCCGTTACATCATGGTAAAATAAATATTTGAATTTTTAAATTACGAGAAGGCGAGTTTCTCTCAATACTGGGCTTTGTATTTACAGAGGTAAAATCATTTCTGAAAATTTCAGCGTTTTCGCGTAATATTGCGTGCAATATGTGCAATTTTAAAAAAAATACAAAAACAAGATTATCTCGCTCGGGTGCTTGTCATCCATCGCGTACGGACGTGTCTAGTAGCGCGACTGTTTTTTTACAAAGTTGTGAACTAGTTTTGAACTGATTCACGAGTTGTGAATAAACACTTTAGTATCGTGCACAAACTCACAGGAACATTGGATCTCCTTCGAATGTGCCTCAAGGTTTAAAGGAAATGGATTCTTCTGACAACAGGGGAGTCCTAACCTCCAATTCTACTGGTAGTCAACAAACACAGGTAAATAAATCTTACTCCAACGTTGCTCAAAGCGATATGTTTCCCAACAAAGACCAAGCTATTGTTATTGAAGCAAATGATGACATCAGCATTAAGGACTAAATAACCAAAATTGCCACTATTGTGAACCCTAGTAAAATTAGGTTCATATCAAGTATATCAAATAACAGAATATGCATTTTCTTTTCTAATGCTGAAACTGTCCAGGAAATTACAGAAAGACACAGAGTAATCGAAATCAATAACCACAAATTAAATGTAAGACCTCTCATTAATAAACACGTACGTGTCATAATATCCAACGTTTGTCTGGTTATTCCTCATGATGAAATATTAAAAGTGCTTCATGCCAAACAAATTAAGAACACTACCAATATCACATTCATTAGAGCTGGTATTTCAGAACCAAGCATATCCCACATTATGAGCTTCCGAAGACAAGTCTTCATTGATCCTGATGATGTCAAAAATTTACCGGAGTCCACATTATTATATTATCAAGACACTACTTACAGAATTTATTTCTCTACAGACAATATAACTTGTTTTCAATGCAAACAAGAAGGACACATTCCAGTCAATGTCCTTCCAAGCCTTTGAATGATGGAACAGAACATAACCCCTCTGACATACCAAACATCACACCTGATAATGAAGGAACTCAGAAGCAACCAATACAATTTCTAACACAAGACCACTTACCTCTTCCAATGGACAGTACAAATTTTCCTAATTTAAATAAAAGGAGTATTCCTTGTGAATCTTCAGCATTACAAGAAACATTAACCAATAACATGCATACTACTGCTGAAGTGTCCCAAAAGCAACCCAGGAAAAAAAGAGGAAGAAAAAAATGAAGAACTCAATGACCATGACAACTTACCATCTAAATCTGTTGAAGAACTTATTGCCCCCATAAAAGATATGATTGAATCAAATCCAAATAAATTCCCCTTAACATATAATCAATTTAAATCATTTTTAGAAAATTCATTTGGATCTCCAGATCCCATATTGATAGTAAAAGATTACTCCAAAGACACTGAAGCTATTATAAAAATGATGACTGTGACTTATCATACACTCACTGAAAGATCCATCAAGAATAGATTTACAAGGATTATTAATAAACTGAAAATTAGTACTTCAGTACAAGACGATTCTGGAACTGATACAAGTTCTGATAACTTCTAAAATAATTATGAAAATTTTACAATGGTACGTTAATGGCTTTTATACTAGATTGGAATGTTTCCAGTTTTTTGTAATCTACATAATCCAGATATTCTATGTATTCAAGAGACTAATTTTAAAGATAAACATTTTGGTAACCTAAATGGATTTAAATGCTTGAATAAAAACAGAAGCAATATGAACTATGCTTGTGGAGGTGTAGCCTTATATACTAAAAATTATCTACTCACAGAACAACTCAATATTGAATCAAAAATAGAAGTTGTTGCTACTAAGATTCTTTCTCCCACCATCCTTTGCATATGCAATATATACATTCCAAACAGCTATTGCTTTGAAAGTAATGAAATATGTGATATTATTAAACAGTTACCGAAACCTTTTATATTATTAGGAGATTTTAATTGTCATCATTATCTTTGGGTATCATATAAGACTGACTCAAGAGGGTTGAAAATTTGATCTGTTATAGAAGAGAATGAACTGATAATTCTTAATTCTGGAATGGTAAGTTCAGTGCCATTGACCTTACGCTTTCCTCTTCACGATTCGCCCAAAATTGTAACTGGTATGCATCCGAATATCCTTATGATAGTGATCATTATTCTATATTCATCGATATCCTCAGTCCCAAAAGCAATTATTCACCTCCGCCTGCTGCCCCGAAATGGAATTTCAACACTGCTGACTGGAATAACTACCAAAATCAGATTGATGTTTTCCTTACTCAGGCTAATCTACTCAACGACGTTGGGAATATAGACAAAACTATTAAATCCTTCTCAGATTTCATCACCAAAGCAGCAAATGACTCAATTTGTCAATATAAAAATTCATTCAAAAGGAAAAAGGTACCATGGTGGAATGAGAAATGTGAGGAGACTATCAGAAAAACAAAACACGCTTTTAATAGATATAAAAAACAAAGTACTCTTGAAAACAAAATTGAATACAAGAGAACCAGAGCTGCAGCCAGAAGAACCATTGAAGACAGGAAAGCTAAAGCCTGGACTAACTATGTTTCATCAATATCCAGTCAAAATAGTATATCTGAATGCTGGAAAAAAGTGAAAAGAATTCAAGGAAACAAAAGAAATAATACAATTAACTTTATACATATTGAAAATCAAGTTGTAACTAACCCTGTACTAATTGCCAATGAATTTGCTGATACTTTTGCAAAACATTCCAGCACAGTGAACTATCTCAATGAGTTTATTCTGTATAACAATGAACTGGAAAATCAACAAATTATTCTGGATAAAGAAGAAAACTGGAAAACGTGTCAACCTAATGAACCTATTTCACTATCTGAATTAACCTCTACCATTGAGTCCACAACTAATACCGCTCCTGGTCCTGATAATATTCCCAATGGCCTTATTAAAAATCTCTCTTTGAAAGGCAAACAAACCCTACTTGCAATATACAATATAATATGGAATAATAGTATCTTTCCTGAAATATGGAAAACAGCAACTGTTGTGCCAGTACTGAAACCTGGCAGAGACAAATCAAAAACTGACAATTACAAATCTATTTCATTAACATGTAACATGTGTAAAATTTTAGAAAAAATTGTGAACAAAAGAATTAGGTGGTTTATGGACAATCAAAAAATTATTAATTTCAATCAATTCGGTTTTCGTCCTGGTCATTCCACACATTCCCATTATATCAGTACAGAAACTTATATCCAAGAGGCATTTATTAATAAGCAACATGTGATTGCTGTCAACCTCGATATCGAAAAAGCCTATGACATGGTCTGGATACATCGCATTTTGTATAAACTTCAAGAAATAGGAATCACAAGAAATATGTTTGAATTCCTCAAAACTTTTGCACTTGGCCGTAGAATACAGGTGAGAGTTAATAATCACCTATCTGATATAAGGAAACCGGAAAACGGCGTTCCTCAAGGATCCGACTTAATTGTTACATTATTTCTTCTGGCCATTAATGATGCAGATTACGATATAAAAGCACCAACAATAGTTAGGAAATATGCCGATGATATAATTGTCCTCTGTAAAGGGAAAAACTTAACTACCACTGAAGAAGCTGTACAAGAAACTTTAAATAAATTATATTCCTGGTTCCTTAAGTCTGGTTTTACGTTTTCAGCCAAAAAACCGGAATGCATATTATTCTCCAAGCGCAACCTAAACACAACTCCCCATCTGTATTTAGGGCAACAAACCCTACGATCTGTGCAAAACACCAAAATACTAGGATTAACTTTCGATTGTAAAATGACATGGAAGAACCACATCCTAAATCTGGTCAACGACTGCAAGAAGAGACTAAATATTCTTAAATGTATAGCTCACAACAACTGGGGAGCTGACAGAAAACTCTTATTACTAACGTACAAATCAAATATTAGAAGCAAAATAGATTATGGATTAGTGATGTATAATTCAGCCAAACCAAATGTATTGAAGAAACTTGAAACAATTCATAACCAAGCCCTGAGAATTTGTACAGGATGTTTCCATACAAGTCCTATTGGAAGCATCCTAATAGAGGCTCAAGAACCATCACTAAAATTCCGAAGGCAACTGCTGAGCATTAGGTATGCCATTAAAGCTGCCTCTTCAATTAATCCTATCATACATAATGATGTATTTCCCCCATTGCCATCTGTACATCAAGACTACCCTCACCACAAACCTGTCTACTCCAGAGTTAAAAATTTACTAAATAAATTCAATATTCAATACAACCATATTGAGAAACAAAGAATTCCTGCTGTACCACCTTGGACTATTCCAAACGTCAAAATCGACTTGACCTTAACCAAATATCATAAGAGAAACCTATCAACTGACAAATGGCTAAACAAGTCCTGGAATTATATTGATGCAAACTACTCCAACTATTCTGTAATTCACGGCAGTTCCAATGAAACCGGAAAAGAAGCCATAGTAGGCATGCCTGACAACACAATAAAGTTCCAGTTTAAGTAATATGCCAGCCAAAAAACTACAACGTCCTATACATCCCCAAGCTTCACTCTCCGAATGTCATTCTGCTCACAAGCTCATTATCATCAGTCAACTGGAGCAAGAGTACTAAAACAGAAATGAACATCGTTATTATAGAAGAATATCTTCAGATCATCAAGGCAGGAGTAAATTTGGTTCTAGTATGGATCCCTTCTCAAATTGAAGCGGTCTTCGTAACCAGAGGCGCCAGTATAAGTAAAACATTAATTGTTCTTCAAATATCAACAAATGTACATAACTTATCATGTACAGTCGAAGACATTTTAAAATTTGTTGAGGAAGAAATGAAAAATAATTGTAGCCATGAATGAACAAATTATCAAGCCAGCTATCTTCATAAATCTGTAAACAGTTTTAATGCACTAAATTCTGACGCAGGGAGCAAGTAGTCCTTTCAAGGATACGAACTGGACATTGTAATTCAGCCACCTCTATTTGTTCCAAAAATCACCTCCACATGTGATATATGCAATACACCTTTAAACCTTGATCACATTTTCAAAGTATGTTCGAGGTATGACAGTCAAAGAGTATCAAATGTATTTAACCACCAATCAATACTGCATTCTAAAGAAGACCAAGAAAAAATAATCAAATTTTGTTTAGCCATTAACATATTTATGGTCATTTAAAACCAATGGAGTCATGTAAACTGTAATTGTTCTTCCTGAATTGTTTTTACTATTGTAAGATAATTGGAAATGTAATTGTTATAATTTTCTACTACTGTATTGTAACTAACTGCATTATAATTATACTGCGAGCAAATCTTCTGCCGACTTGACAGCTCCAGGATGAGAGGGGAGAGGGGGTTCCGTTATCCAATCAGAGGCTTAAAATTGTGATGATGTCACAACAGAGTTGCCGACGTTTACTAAGAAACAAATGAAATGTAGTAGCGCGAAGCAACTGAAAATTGAAGAGCGCCGAGCGCCAAGAGGAGCGCCATTACTTGTCAGGTTATGCATCGTGTGAGCGGTTGTGACATCTAGTGTTAAAGGCTTACTTAAAGGCTGATATACTTATGACACGATGTATATGTACATCCACCTTAAGGAACATTTCTAATTTTCATCTTTATGCCAATGCATTCAATAGGACGCCTCTTTGAAAACCTTGTAAATAACAGGCAAAGTCAGTAACTTCGAAAATTCCTGCAATTTGTTTTGTGTGAGTGTGAACGTTCTGTAAAGGTATGTATTCAAACCAAGATGTCTTGCTTTTAGATACTTCCCTCTTATAAATCTTTCACAATGAACACTATGCATCTTCCTTCTTAAAACGCGTATCGCTGTGCTTACTTTAATCTGCTTGTGCAAAAATGTTTCGTTATTGCTGCCTTTGGCAAGATTATAGTGTAAGGAACTGCGATAAAATTGTGTAACAGAATTTCATCAAATAAACTAGTGTCATTATTACAATTCTACCAAAAATACAATAAATTGGACGTGTATGCATCAACAGCTGATCTGACGCAAGAACGAACACGTGTCTGCCGCCCGAGTAAGTGGCAACATCGCTCTCCCCCACTCCTGGCTGTCAAGTCTGCAGAAGATTTGCTCGCAGTATATATTGTAAATGTATTATACAGGAAGTCGCTAATAACCACGATGTTGATGTGACTAAAAATAAAATTAATAAAAAAAAAGATTTTCTCAAAATCGGCTTCACATTTTTTCTTTAACATTTTGATAGAGGTATCGCTAAATGTACTATATGAAATGACACAAACGCCTTATTGCTATATTCTTTTGTTCTTGCAAAATTTACAAAAAAATTTTTTGACTTGTCTGTCACGTGGTTAATATTTACATTAGCAGCAATTTGTTTTCATCATTATAGTATTTATGAGTATATGTGCTTTAAATAACGCCGTAAAAAGTTTTTCGAAAACTGAGCTATTTTCTGTGAAAACTAACTCAAAAATCCCCAATTTCCCAAACGCTCAAACGCCATTTTCTCAAAAATGACTCGAAATTTTTTCATCTTTTCGAAAGGATAGTGCTAATTGCATACTTTAATATGAAGAAAAGTTCATTTTGGAGTACTTTTTTTTTCAAAAATTACACAAATGAAATTTTTGAAAGATCGTGAATACGCACGTTTTCAGCAATTTGTAAACAGTATTGTATTTGCGAGTTAATGTGTAATAACTCAAAAATTTTCTGAAAAAGCTTAAAATTTCGAATTTACAGTAGCACTTAAACACCGTTTTCTTATAAACGGCCGCAAATTTTTCAAAGAAAATTGTCGTTTAGGACGAAGTTTTACTGTTCTTTAATATTCTTATAATAATATTTCCGTTCTACTATTAGGAAAACTAAAAATTAAGAAAATGTCAAAAGAATTTACTTTGGGCGGTGATAGAAGGCAGTGGGCAAAAGTATGTGGAAAGTCCGAATAGCTATCCGAGATCAAAGGAAATAATACGAGAAATTCTGTGCTATTCTGTAACACCATTAGTTAACTTCCCGTATACAGAAGTATACACGGAGTAATATAAAGAGTAATATACGTAGTATATGGAAAGTTATGTAATGCTGTCGAAAATCGATTTCGAGATTTCAACAAAAATACATGTTTTGGGGTCCCCTGATACCGAAAAAGTGTTATTTTCAAAACTTATGTCTGTCCTCCCATCCATCCGTGTTATTTCCAAAAGTTCTAGCACCTAAACCATGCGTTGAAATTTTTCCAAGTTGAAGAAATCCCTATCTATTTGGTGCTAGTCGAAGCTTCGAGATTTTGAAAAAATATTCTTTAAAATTTGGTGTACTTTACATGAATATTTCAAAATGACGTTTTCAAACTTTTCCCAAAAAGACTCCAAATTGTTTCTTGAAATTTCTAGTAAGAATAGAGTAAAATACACTTAAAAACGTGGCATAGGTCCGATTTTCAAGGTTAAGTCAGAATTTTCGAAAACGGCAAAAGTTTGAATTTTTTCGGCGTCTTCCTACAATACAATATTGAAGATAGAGAGTTTTCCTTCAAATGAAATTTGATCTCCATAGTGAGTTCTTTTATTACGATCATGTACCTTTTATTGACAATTTTAGTAGTATTTGCGCAATATTGCGTGGACTATTTGCAATTTAAATAATAACAAAAACCAGATTTTCCCAAAAACGGCACCTATATTTTTTCTTTAAATTTTAATAGAGACTGGGCCCAATTTACTCCAAGAGATGACATAAATGTGATATTACTTTATTCTTTTGTTGTTTTTTAAATTAAACAAATGTGCTTTTTTTACTTGTATCGCACGTCCTTAATATTTACATTAGCCTCAATTTGTTCACATTATTGCATTAATGAGAACATGTGCAATAAATAATGTCATATAAATTTTCCCGAACTCTCAACTGTTTTCTGCGAACATAGCTCAATATTCCATATTTTTCAGAAACGCTCAAACGCCATTTTCTTAATTCCCCTCACATTTTTCTTCAAACTTTTTCAACGGATACTGCTAATTGCACTCTTTAATATGACGTAAAGTTCATTTTGTGGTATTTTTTTTGTTTTTTTTCAAAAATGTCACAAATGTAATTTTTTGAACTCTCACATCGCTAATGTGCACATTTCCAACAAAAATGTAAATACAATTGTATTTGTGAGATAAAGTGCTTCAAATGACTTCTTATTTAGTATTTTGAAAACTCAAACATTTTCTGTGAAAAGTTCCAGAATGATTTTTACAGGACAATTTCTGTATTGATTTGGATTCCTAATCGATTGCCTATAAACTTAAGGTAGCAAAAATCAGAAAAATTCACAACAGAAAATCTTTAAAATATTTATTCATAAATATGTTTAAGATTTTGGTTAAATGGGACCAGCTTTTCCTCTAGAATACTCTTGGAGTGATAGTCAATGCCCACTGATAATTTAATATTTATGCTGCAGCTAGCTGGTATTATATCTGTAAATGGGGAAAATATCGGAATATGATAGAAAAGTGGTCTTGTGGCAGAGAGGATATATGTATATATTATTTCCCACCTACTAATACAGGCATCTATCTCAATCTTCACTGCTTAAAAATCACTTTCACTGTGATATGTAGAGTCTAGTCTCAACGGCCTCGGGCATCCTTTGTAATTGTTCATTCCACAGAGTGGAGCATAAACACGCGTCGTTGGGCTCATTACACGACTGTGGCGACCTTTTACGTTCGCGACTACGGCGTTACACACCTGGTCCCACTTTCTATACGCTACGAATTAAACAGGGCGGAATGTATAATAGCATATTAATAATTGAAAAATTACACTATTTTTGCACATTTTCCTTCTGAAAAATTAATATCGAGAATGTGTGATGTGATGGCTAAAAGCAATTACGATTTTCATTACTATTAAAAATGTTTTCGGAGATGGTTGTTACTTAAAAAAAACTATCATAAAACTAATTTAATAGTCTAGATAATACACTATTGAAGTCGCCATCTGAATCTAAATCTATATATAAAACATACTGACTTCAATTTCATAACCCCGAGGAAAGAAACTGTCATACAATAAAGAGTTATGAAAATTAGTTCTCATCTCGAGTGTTATACCTATCAGCAGTGAATCTAACTCCATTAGATTACTACAATATCAAACAGCTTGGCAGTCGAGGAAGCACCCGCAGACCAAGCTGCAGGGAATGCGGTGGAAGGGTTCACCTGCAATTAGGGCCCGTTAAACACGCGCAGGCGAAGCGTGTGATTAATGCATGCCACTGCAATTAGTGTGCACGTATCAAGAGTCCTTCACTATGCAAGGTGGAGGTGAACGTGGAGAGTGGCCGCCGGTACAAAAAGGTGGGGGGGAGCTGAAGCCTGCGCACCAGTCGACAACGTGCCATACATACAGAGTACGGACCACCTAAGTGCTGAACAATCGTAGTTTTTACAGTAAAACCTACAAAAAAAAGTCCGTCAATTTACCGAAACTTTTGTTATTATTCTCTTTCATTTTACACAAGCTTCGCCTACTTTAATGAAAACAAACTTTCATAATTGCAATTTTGTTCTCTATCCTAGCGAAGATACCTTATGTTTAATAATGGATCCTATTCATTTGTCGAAATAAATTATTTTAACGAAGGGGAAAAAATGAGAACATGTTTCATTTTTAATTAAATGTAAGAATAACCTGATATAATTGTACTTTAATAATAAATACGTCACATAAAATATCTCTTAGATGCAGAATATAATTACAAAATCCATTACATTCATGTGATAGGTTCTCGCCTTAATATAATAATATCGATATTTCTATTTCCGAATATGAAAGATTTCGAATACGTTCATTATACTAATAATAATATTATACTAATATAATAATAATTACTTATACTTATAACAATAATACTAATAAAAGTATTTCCGAAAATACTCGTAATTCTACATTCTATTCAGTAGAGCTTGAGCGTTTCGTGTAGTTCCAGTTTAGTGGAGCGTTCTCTACTAATGAATTAAAATATCAACATAATAATAATCATAATAATAGTTATTTATGATAAGGGGTAAAAGTGACAGATATATTTGGGAGTATGAAATGGCCGTAGGCCATTCGACGCATTTCCTACGACCAAACTAAATCCAGTTTTATCGCGTGTAATTTCCTTTCAAGTATATAAATTATTTTTTTGTATACCATCATTATAAACGACCCTTTTCGATACCCCGAATCGTGCATAATCCAGTATTTTATCGCACGCTACATGACGTCATCGCCATTATTAAACGCGACATGACGTCATGACCAACTTCTACTGTTCACAGAAACAATATAAACACCACATCATGGCTTCACGAACAAAATAAATATTTCTACAAAATATTATTACTCTACCTTCATTAAGAGATATTTCTCAACATCTGCTTTCACTAAAATTTTCCTCACATCATCTTTCGAAAATATCATAGATTTTTCTGCTTCATAGCCGACATTAGCTTGTTTCATATATAACTGAACTTTGTTATAAGCAGAGATGTCAATTCCATCTTTAATTTTCAGCATAGTTTTCAATTTTGAATGACTGCACCACAAAGATGATGCCTTACATACTGCAGACTTCAAAGTAACATAAATTAGAAAATGAGAACTCGACACTAGTATTAATTATGAAAAGTATGACAAACTTACCAATTTATATATATATATATATATATATATATATATATATATATATATATATATATATATGCCAGAACAACTGTCTCGCATATAATATTTACATTATTTGTTTCCATCCACTTCCTAAATTTTATATACTCCTTCTCATACAATGCACTCGACTTTTTAGGTATTAAACTTTCTTCTGCCTTCGAGGCTTTTTCTAAAACTACCATTGGTAACGACGCCATCTTTCATTCGAATGCGCGCGTGAATCGGCTCTCCACTGTCTCAGTTGTGACGTCATAATACCAACGTCCATGTTGCCAACTATAAAACTTTACTTACACTTACTTCGTTTCATTTATAACTTTATAATGATGTTATACAAAAAAATAGCGTGTGCAGCTCGTTTATAATGTTCCTTTTTTGCACTCATAAGAAAATAGTCTATTACTAAACTCACTCCTTCGTCGTTCGTTTAGTAATAGACTATTTTCTTATTCGTGCAAAAAAGGTCAACATTATAAACTAATTGCATAAACTACTATAATTGTGATCCACGTAATATTACGATAAGTTGTATCTGATCAAACGGAAGTATTTTGTTTTCTTTGTTGCATTCACAGTTTTATCTGAACATTTGATCATTGTCTTACTATTAGCACATGTGCTAAAAATTGAACTTTTTGCAGGCTGTGCATATTCTACATGACACCGCATTTACTAGTGACTGTCTAAAAGCCTTATTTTAATAATTAAATAGTACAATAAACTTTTATTTCTAAAAACAGCGTTTATAAATCGTGGATGTAATGAAATTGGAAAAACATTGCTTACGTTATTACAACACAATTCAAATATATCAAAATTAAAAATAATAAATTTAGATTGCCCGTAAATACGGCGTTTATTTGAAAATTGAATTACAGTTGGTTTTCTTTAATTTGTTTTTTCATATCACAAAGTCAAGTTTTTCCTTTAAATGTATACTTATTTATTTTTATCCCAGTGTTTGTGCGATCGTTCCAAATCTCTTTATTTCTTGTACTTTCAAGCGTGTTTGGCTGACAAGAGCCATTGAAAATAATAAACAATGATAAATAACGAAGAGAAACAATTTTGCGTGCGCAAAATAGTTTTTAATTATGTGACATATGAAGATGTTGGACTGAAATAATTTACTTCTGCGGTTGCGCGCAGAATGGATTAGAATTTGCGCCAGAATCTGATGTGGTGGATCAATGTTATTTAGCCCTAATGGAAACATGAGGGATCTTTTAGTAGGTATGCAAATATTTTTATATCAATCTGTCCATTTATGTATCAATTGAGAGTCATTTTCCAGTCTAAACGTATACGGCTAGTAAACTACATTGGTTGCATCAGTTTCATCTTTAATATTTGTTTATTAAATAAGTGTCTGAAGATATTACAATAATAAATTCAAGAATTACCGGATAATATAATAACCAGTAACATGATAGAACAGCGTACATTTTATTACCTTTTAAGATTTTCAATGTACTATAATATATATGATTTTTACTATTTATGCTGGGCAATGTGACAGACTTATGTTGATAGTAGTAATATATTTATATAGTAATATATAGTAATATATAATTTTGCTCATAATATTTACGTTAGTCTACTTATGCTCTTGCTTGAAATCTAGCATTCCCTAAAATTAACTTGCTTAATGTTAAAGAGGCCATGGATTATGCCAGAACCTTTGTGTTCTGTTAACTTATAACGAAACTGAGATCAGTTTTGTAAAGTTTGAAATAATGTAATAAAAACGGGTAAATTCCTTTTTCTTTGTTAGAATGTGAGCTTATTATGACATCTAGTAACTGCTTCTTCCTTTCTCGTTACGGAGAAGAGAAAAAGTTATGTAATGCTGCGCAAAAATTTTCGGCAGAATACTCTTTATTACAGTGCCCCTAATCCAAAATTTAGAAAACAAATCCTCTAACACGTGGCGTAGCCTATGTTTGTTTGAATCAATGTTTTGGAGGTCCCTGATACCGAAAAATCAAATGACGGCAAAACGTCTGTCCGTCTATGAACAACGCTAGTGAATAAAACCGTCCAGTCGATTTTCTCCAAAATTGATATTCCCCAATCGATTTAGCTGATGTCACGGCGCCTTGAACTAGAAACCGATATTTTAATTTTAGGGGGTACTTTACATGATGCCGCTGGGACATTATCAATTGTTTCAAAAAAAATGGCTCCATTGTTTTTGATTAAATTTTGTTGTTGGATAGTGCAAAGGACGTTTAAGAGAACGATGCCAATCTCGTGTTCTTTAAAAATCCAGATTTTTCTAAAATTGTAATGTTCAAATTTTTTCGGCGTCGACCTACAACTATAATTCTGAAAATAAAGAGATTTCTCTTCATGAAATCTGTTCCTTAAAAATAGATTTTGAAATGAGGTCATGTAAAATGTTTCGAAAATTTGAGTACTTTTCGCATAGTTTTGTGTGAAAATACGAGCGAGTTGGGTACGCAACCTGCGTGCCTAGTGCCGGAAAATGATTCTCCAGAGTCGCGGCACAGGCTACTCTGATGACCGCCAGTTGATCTCATGGTCATTCAGGAAGCCTTCATTAGCACCCTGGAGATTCATTGCTTCCGACATTTAGATGGATGCGAACGGGCCGCGTGCTCTCGGCCCAAAAAGAATGAAAAGGAAGGAAAAGAATGGATGAGTGGGTGGTTGAGTCAGGGAGATAAATGACGGGGATTGAATAGGTTAATGGCCGTCGTGAAAGACAGCAAAATCGACAGCCCACAGTATAAAACGTTTTTCTTGCTGAGGGAGAAGACTCAGGCAAAGAAGAAAAATAGTTAGGATACACTGAAATAATAGGTAGCCAAATTCAACGGATTGAGAGTTAGATAAGAAATGCAGGTTTTCAAACAGACAACATAAGGAGGTAATATATAAACCAGTAGACAAGAGCCTCGTGAGTTGCAAGACAAGGTTAATCTTCGGAATCTTGTGATTCAGGGAGGGATCAAGATAAGCGTCTTGGCAAATGTTGGATTTATAATACCTTACACACATTTCTAAAGTAATACTGGATAATAGGTGATAAGGAATCGTCTTCTGTATTATTTCAGTAGTATACCTTTGGGTTCCGGCCCTCACACGCAACCAATCTTTATAAATGAGGGCTCTAAAGAAAGAGAATTTCACGGAGACTTGACGAATTCCACTTTGACTTTAAGAATATAGATGATTTCTTTAAAAAAAAACGCATCGAAATATTCATGTAAACTGCAACCCGCATCACATATCAATCTATATCCGCAAATACCTCTTAAAGAAAGCGTTTTAGAGCCTTAAAAAAGTAAAATTTTGAAAGAAACGTTTTTTACATCATAATCTACAAGATGAGACATTCTCCGATACATTCAATTAAATTTTCGGTTCCACGCTTCAATACTATCAAGGCCACCTCAATATTTCAGCCCTTCCTGTTGGTAGCAATTTTTGGGGCGACACGCTTAGAAGGCTTAGTTTCGTCAATATTTACACTTTCTGTTAACACCGGAGTTTGTGCAGTCTGTCGAGGTTTATTTGCAAAATCATTAATTCAAGATTTGCTCTCCAGCAACAACTAGAGGTACTATTATAGTTGCTTGATACCTATACCTATGATTGTTTCTTATGTGTGTTGTGAAACTATTCAATTAACGTTTTTTCATGGTCTGTATGTGCTTTGTACTTAATTGTGGAGGTATGTGGGTGTTCAGTGAAGAGTGAAGACAGTGTTTGTGTTTTACCTGTACCAATATTTTCGTTATCATTCGATGTCATTTTCAAGTCAACAGGTTCAGACACGTAGCTTTCTCAAAAGTGAAAAGCTAATATTTTTGTGACTATCGCAAAAAACTAAAACCTAACTGACAAAGAATATTTAATAATTACTTCAAATGTCTTTAAGTAAGTTTTGGGAATTGTTCCAAGCAAATTCTCCATGAATAAATATTGATAGAAAATTTCTTTTACACATTAATTGCATTTTTTTATTTGCAATTGTGTTAGTACATTGCAAGATATCTTTACAGATTTTAAACAAATAAACACGTTTCGTTAACTACTTTACCTCTTAGAATGAAAATAGAAGGATAGGGATGAGTGTGGTGTCTAACATGCGAGACTTCTCGCACGGGTACGCAGAGGTAGTGGGAGAAAACTTGTGCTATAGCACAACACAAAGAACAAACTTTTTAAAGTAGCTAAAGTAAAATAGCTTGAAATAAATGGAAAACAAAAATCAAAACGCGCTAGCCTACAATACTACGTGAATCAATTAAAAAACAACAAAATTTTAAAATTACAGAAACAATAGTGCAAGTCACCCGATAATTGCCAACGATCGCAGTCCAAACGCACGATTTAAATGTTGGCGCTATCTTGAAGTACGTACACCAACGCCCAGCTGCAAACTCATATTGTAAATAAAACACCGTTTGATATTAAACTCAAGGTGTCGGTTCGTTAAGATATTAAAAATGCAAACATCGTTTGAGCAACATTCCCATGTACCGAAGTGGGCTTCCTAATGCCTACTAAATTGTTTCTAATACTAACAAATGTTATTTAGTACTCAAAGATGAAAACATTAGTTTGATTATTTTTTGGCTCGGAATTGCTTTTCTTGAGGTACGTAAGGACGCAGAAAATAATTCAATACTTTTTAGTATACAAATAATTTTTTAATTTTCTTACCCCAGCAAGCTGGCATCCTGACTCTCCAAACCCACTCGGTTCTTCATAGCAAATCAAGAAAAGTTAAATAATATTGCAATGAGAGGTCTGTTCTTGCCCGATTCGGTATTTTAGCACTAATTTATTGGCTTTCTCAAGAGTAAAAACCTTTTCTATTATTTGACTATCAAGGAAAGCGAAAAGCTAACTCTCAAGGAAGATTGAAATATTTCTTCAAATGTTGTTTTTAAAGAAGTATGAATTGTTCTAAGAACATCTCTCTATAATTTTGAATAAACTTTAGTTGAAAATTTGTTCCAAACATCAATTGAATTGTTATTTTGTCTGATATTCTGTAAGTACATTAGTAGTTCCTCTCCTTTATGAAAAGGATAGACAAATGGATAGGGAAAGGGTGGGATTTAACATGCGAGAGTTCTCGCAAGGGTACGCTAGTTATTATTATTATTATTATTATTATTATTATTATTATTATTATTATTATGTAATTTTGTTCATGTTTGTTATATGTTGTTTGAACACGGTAGTATCCCAAAATAATGTTTTTCTGTGACTGCAAGAGGAGAATTCTGTGCATTAATATCTGCACTCGACTTTGTAATAAATAGTAAGGATACGAAACAATTAGCAACAAACTGGAGGTAAAGGCGTTGAATAATTCTGAATCTGTGCCGTAAATTTCATTTTAGTGTACACGACACCAGGAAATCATCGATTTTGCACTATCGACTTTTACCACTTTTGCCTTCAAACCCTTGAATAAATAGAGCTTAAATACAAGTCGTGCACTTCTCGAGCAAACCAAATATCGTTTATGCAAGCGGACGGGAGGATGCGGCCGGATGGAAGCGGGCGGACGAAGCGGGCGGACGAAGCGGTCGGGTAGAAGCGGGCAGGTGGAAGCGGGCCGGTGGAAGCGGGCGGGTAAAAGCGGGCGGGTAGAAGCGGGCGGGTGGAAGGGGCGGGTAAAAGCGGGCGGGTGGAAGGGGCGGGTAGAAGCGGGCGGGTGGAAGGGGCGGGTAGAAGCGGGCGGGTGGAAGGGGCGGGTAGAAGCGGGCGGGTGGAAGGGGCGGGTAGAAGCGGGCGGGTGGAAGGGGCGGGTAGAAGCGGGCGGGTGGAAGGGGCGGGTAGAAGCGGGCGGGTGGAATGGGGCGGGTAGAAGTGGGCGGGTGGAAGGGGCGGGTAGAAGCGGGCGGATGGAAGGGGCGGGTAGAAGCGGGCGGGTAGAAGCGGGCGGGTGGAAGGGGCGGGTAGAAGCGGGCGGGTGGAAGGGGCGGGTAGAAGCGGGTGGGTGGAAGGGGCGGGTAGAAGCGGGTGGGTGGAAGGGGTGGGTGGAAGCGGGCGGGAAGAAACGAGAGGGTAGAAGCGGGCGCGTGGAAGCGAGCGAGCGGAATTGGGTGGGTGGGAGAAAGTTGACGGGTGGAAGCAGGCGGGCGAAGCATTGGAATGTAATCTTCTCCAACGGCAGGCGTACTCCAGGGGCGGGCGCTGCTGTCCCCTCCTAAGCGAAGGAGGGGTCCCTGTGCGGCCGGCGGTGTTCGGCTAGCCGTGGCGAGAGGCGCGCCGACTAGCCCTCTAGGGCGGTAGGAGGCGCGCTGCTGGCGCTCGTAGCGGCGTTTGCTCTGACTACGAGCATGAAGCGTCGCGTTGTTCGAGTGCAACGTAGCGTCCCGATTGTGGCACCCTCGTACGGATGCCACAGGTCTCTTCACACGGCACCTTACGAAAGGGGCGTCTCCTGGCAATGCATTCGTTTAAATGGAGGAATAGTAGCGTACTCGCGCTGCTGTGGCGGTCGGTGGCGAACACCCGCCACCAACAATATAGAAGCGATATTATTAAGTTGGCTGTCCAGAGCATTACGCCCTGAGGAAGGTCGCAGAATGGCGACCGAAACGTCGGCACCTTTGCCATGGACGCGGCGTCACCCGGACAGCCAACTTAATATTGACTCCGGCCGCGGAAGCCTACGCTCTCAATATAGAAGCGCTTCTGCGCCACCGCCAGCTGATCACAGTTTTAAATGCGTTCACACTAGAAGCCCCACTGAACAGGCTTTTGCCAGCTCCCTGCCCTTTCGGCCGCCTGAGCTCACGAAATCTTCCTATCTCGAATCGGCGGTGACTACGCCTGAAAGACTCTACTGCTTCTCGGTGGCACGCCCATGCCCTTTTTTATCAGGAAAACGCGCATCCGCATACCACAGCCATCTCCCGAGCATGACGTGCAGCCGTCGATACTCTGCCATTGCCAGCCGCATTGCCAGGTCTTTCCCCGATCGAGAATGTTGGGGGTGCTACGGAGCGTGCGAACCGGACCCTCCCCTACCCACCAATCTGTAAGAACCGTGCGCTCAGGTGCAGGTTGCATGGCGTGGATTAGCACAGGACTCCATTAAAGACCGGTAAACCTCCAGGCCACGTGGACGCGTGTGCTTGCCAAAATGGCGACCTCACGCCAAACTAACATGTACCGTCTACGGCAGTGTAGCGCAATAAATGTTGGTCCTACAAATGTGAAAGTGTAATCATTTTGTGTGCGTGGAACCCTCTACCTGCCTGCCAACAATGATCGCAAACCGCCTCGTCCTTCTGGGTGCAGCTTTTTATGACGATGAGTGAATATTGATTACAATTCTGCATATTTTAAAGGAAGGCCATGACCCCTTTTCCCTTCTCATTAAAGCTACCCACGGTATACGGAGAAATCAGTTTCAAATTTTTTATTAATTTATTTTACGTCAAAAACAGTTAAAAACTGTGTGACGTGCTACAGGGAGAAGTGCATTCTGTGTACGTTTTTATAATTCTGTGATCCCTACCCTACGCCATATTCTAATTGAATTTTGAATACAAAAAGAAATTCGCATTTTTTGCAAGGATTGTTAAGAAAATTAGCTTAGATGTAATAAAATTCAAAGGAAAATCAGCTATAGATTTTTACTCTTGTTTCTCACCATGTCCTTTAATAAGAAATAATACTTTTTGTCGCTACACCATGGAAAACGATAATTTGAATAACTGTATTTCCCCCTGAATTATAGAAGAAGTGCACAAATAATGAAGTTACATTTATGTCCAGATGCAAAACAAGGGGGTCATCTCATCATTCGCTCAAAGAATAAGGGAAAATGAACAAAAAGCTGACCGTGATGGAGAGAAATTGAAAAGATTCGATAGTTTCTATTCAAAATAACAAGCTTTACTTACTTTATCTAGCCGTTACAGAACAGGACTTATAAAAAATGATCGTAAAACGGCATTTGTTTCTTTTATTTTATACGTTCTTCAAATATGAAAGCGAAAGGATGATCTCGTCAACATTGAAAGCTAGGCGATCTCTCGTACTCACGAGGCAAACAGAACGAGGTAAAATCGGGCTGCGCCTTTTTGAGAAGATGGGTAAAAGGCTAAGAAAACGTTTTCTGTGGGATGAAATCAGGATACGTCCACTAGCGCGGCGTTTTTTGTAAGTCAACGCCTTCGGTTGGCCCAGTCACTAGATAGGCTACTCATTATTTGAATTCTAAACGGCGCCATGTGCTTCTTTCGTCATCAACTCGCTCTAGTGACGAAACGGCCAACCAATAATTTCCAACGATCCTATTGTCTGGGAGGGATGTTTTCTGTTGGGCTTCTTCGGCGAATGCAGGTCGGTGAGAGCGGCCACTTGCTTCTGTGAAAGTGGCTAAACTGTTCAAGTTACGATAAATTACTCACAGTTTATAATTTAATATTTCATCTGAGTACAAATCGTTAATTATGATTGCCAGAAAATGTTGGGAACCTATTTGAAAAAAATTCGAAGCAGCAATTGCTGAGAGAAGACCCAATAGAAATCCATACAGAACAGTATGGCGCAACCGGAAGTTGGACAAATAGAGTTCTCTGTTTTTACATTGAGTGCCATTTCTGAGACTCTTTGGGTTGGCCTCGCTTCTCCGGAAACGCGCCTTGAGGCTGGACGCGCCCGCAAAGAGCTAGGCTGTCGAAAGGGGTGGTTGACAGCTGAGAAGGAGAAAGAATTTCAGAAGATGGTTAGGGAGGAAATAAAGCAGGTTGGAGAGAAGGGAATGGAGTAAGACGTAAAGGAAGATGTGGCACGCGAAATAAGAAACAGGGAGGACGTGTAAGCGGATATAAAGTAGATGAGAGAGAATTTTGGCGAGGGGGAGGTATAGAAAGAGAAGAGAGATCTACACACGTGGAGATAGTATAACTAATAGGTCCCTGACAAAGTATGACAAATTTCATGCACAAATCATTTAATTGACTTCCAAACCTCTTTCGCCAGAATCTATGAAGCTGCAAGCCTTTCAAGTCAAGCAGTCTAATTTTCCGGTAATTCCTCCCATTCAATAGTCCAATCAAGCTCTAGTCTTTTCAATGGACCCTAATATTCAATACATTTTTCTCTTTCCATTACGAAAACGTTCAAGGAAGATTCGACTCCACAGTACCAATCAAAATGGAAACGCAATGTGAGTCACAAATATTCATTAATGACGCAAGTAAACAGTACATCATAGAATCAAACTTCCAAAAAATCCCAACTGGGCATTTCTTAAACAAGTCTGTACCTTTGACGAATTCAGCGATGGAGAGTGTTGCAATTGTACTCGTTATGAAGGAACCCGAACAAACAAATCAGAAAACGGTTAAGATCAACAAGAAAAACTCAAAGAACACAAAGATAGGTTACAAAGAAAAAAACTGAGTCGAGATTGCGGAAACATCAGTCCGAGCGATGCGGGACACAGCTGCACAGAAGGCTTCAAAGGGTCAGTGATCGATTCGATGGACCGCGGGCCGCGCGTCAACGCCAATCCCCGAGAATAATAGCAGACGGTCAGCGCGCAACACAGCTGGGCGGAATCGGGCGAGCTACGCGGCGGGACGCACAATGAACCAGTTCCCAGCGCCGAGTGTCGGATTGCAGCAGAGATTAATGATGATACCTGAAGCGCCCGCCCCGCGGGGAGGGGGAAAGCGCGCCAATGGGCGGGGAGGGGAAGAAGGGCGCGAACATGACAATTAGCCACGGCCACCAAAATAACGCGCCTGGCGGTGAGGCATCGCAGAGGCGGTGAGGGTAGCGCCAGGAGAGGTGGTGGGGGCGAGGGTGGGGGTGACGCGGGCTGTAGAGGCGGTATGGGCGAGGGTGGGGGCGGGGATGTAGAGATAGTGTGGGAGGGGGTGGGGGCAGGGGATGGAGAAGCGGTATGGGCGGGGGTGGGGGGCAGGGGATGGAGAGGCAGTATGGGCAAAGGTAGTGGGCAGGAGATGAAGAGGCGGTGTGGGTGAGGGTGGAGGCAGGGGATGGAGAGGCGGTATGGGCGAAGGTAGTGGGCAGGAGATGAAGAGGCGGTGTGGGTGAGAGTGGGGGTCAGGGAATGGACAGGTGGTATGGGCGAGGGTGGGGGGAGGCGGGGATGTAGAAGTGGTGTGGGCGAAGGTGGGGGCGGGGGGGGCAGTAAAGGGGTTGCGGGCGAGGGGGGACGGAGTAGTAAAGGTTGTGTGGGTGTGGGTGGCTGGGGCATTGTGGCAGTAGAGACAGTGTGGGCGAGGGAGGAGGAGACGGGGTCAGTAGATGCGGTGTGTGCGAGAGGGGGGGCGTGGTTAGTACAAGTGGCACGGGCATTAGAGTCGGTATGGCGAGGGTGAGTGGGGCGGGGCAGTGGAGGCGGCGAGGGCGAGGGTGACAGCGACGGGTGCGCGGGCGATGGCAGCGGAAGCAGTGCGGATACCGCTGTGCGTACGAAGTGGCTTCGGTAAACAGGGCGGAGCTGCGTGGCGCGCAAACAGAATAGCGGTCGCGTGGGCGAGCGGACACACAGAACTAAGCGGAAGCACATCAGATATATATTTTTTTCGTGGAAGGGAAACTGTTTTGTTTCAAAACACCCGGGTTGCGACGTGCAGAGTAGAGGAAATGTTGAGAATACATGAATGCAGTTTAAATTCATTCTAAACAAAATGAAGTTTCGAGGGCAAAGTTCGTTAATAATTAAATAATGTTAATGTATTTCTGAAGATTTTAAAACTAAATGTAATATAAAAAGATATCCTTTCGCATACGTAATTTACAACTTTATACTACGTAATTATTATGCTCAACACCGTCCGATATTAAAGAAGACGAAGTTGTGGATATTTGAGAAACAAATGTATTTACTATATTATTCTATTTCAAGTTCATACATAAAAGTTTTCTTTCAACATATTGAACAATTCTACTTATTTCCTTTTCAGAACTTGTTTCCCCAGCTTCAAGTCTCCTTGTATTGAAATTATGCAATGACCACTCAGAAATATGAAAAATTTCGAGATTACATGACAGTGTCGTTGCAGATTTCAAGGAGAATATCCAGGATATTAAGCTCAACCTATGTATCTCAGAACCATGATCTCGTTTTTGAATAGTTTGGATCATACTTATGGATTTCCAGAAAAGTAAATGGAGAATATCAGTCTTGGAACGACATGCCTTAATTCTACCTTGAAGTTGACTGTTAAGATATAGTTTTTGAAATATACAAATTCTCTTCGAATATTTTTTTAAAAAGAATTTTAAAGGGAAAAGAGAATAGATAACCTTCAGTGATAGTCAAAATGAAGAAATCTAAAATGGATACAAGTAAATTCGAGATACGTATAAAGCTGAGATACAATTTTATGAAAAATAAATTAATAAAGAATAGAAGGAAAAGGCAACATTTATTAAAGCGGCACATTTCGAGTCTTAATGAAAAAATGATTCTCTTGAACAGAAAAATTCGCAAAATTTACATTATAAATGTTTTACGATAAAGAAGCTATTATAGATACGAACACAGTTGGGATATATTTTTATACAACTACTGTATACACACACACACACGCACACGCACGCACGCACGCACGCACACACGCACACACACACACACACAAACACTATATTCACTTCATTTGGTGGCATTTTATCAACATTCTCCCGACAAATACAACCACAGAAGTTGAAAAGAATAATGGTCACCTCCCGCTGGTACGTGATCAGTGATACGTGATAGTGATACGTACGTGGTACGTGATCAGTGATACGTACGTGGTAAGTGATCAGTGACAGGCGAGTAGCGCGACAGTTGTGGAAGCTGAAATTGAGAATGGTTTTCAAATCAAGATATACGATCCTAAATTTCTTTACAATAAATTGTTGGATAAATTACATTTACAGCAACAGCATTACACCAATTATGCCGCAAACAAGCTGTATTATCGTGCAGACATTTCTCACAATGTTTTTGTAATTGCAAATAATAAAAAAATTGAATTTTTTACGTTCAACAAATAGTTGCGTACCGTTAATAAGAATAATCAAAAAATTACGGTAACCAGAAGATATATTTGGTACTGGAACTAATGATGCTACAACTCTACATACTTTCTCGTGTAACTTCTAACTCGCAACATTCGAAATTTTAGCGAATTTAACGAAAATGACACCTAACTTTTTAAGAGTCCTTTGCTCCATCAAAGAAAAAATTTGGAGTCCTTTTAAATTTTTTATATATTGCATTGCAATTCAAGGAAACACTCCAGGAAAACTAATCCTTTTTCAAAACCAAGTACATAAACGTATTTACAGATTTAATCTTTTAAAACAGATTTTATTAAGGAAAACATCTCCACCATCAATATTGAACTTTTGTTATATTACTATTTTACAATTTTCGAAAATTTTCGTACTTTGAACGAAAATGGGACCTGCCCATTTTTAAGCGTGCTTTGCTCTATCCGAAAAAAAAGATTATCAAAAGATTTGGAGGCTTCCTGAAAGAATTTTGAACATGTCCCAGGGGCTTCATGTAAAGTATCTCGAAAGTTTAAAGAAATATTTTCTTAATTGCAGGGCTTCAAGTCAGGCTAGGCAATATTCTTACTGCTAAACATTCTACTAACAGTCTAGGTACTAGTATTTTTCACGTACAGACTCACATAAACTTTGAATAAAAACTTTTTTTCTGTATTAAGGAGTCTAATTAAACTAGCGTATTAGAGGAAGTAATTTCTATACATAGGAAACAGAAAAATCCTCTTGTATGATATCAGGGAGTCACAAAATAATTTTTTCTGACAAAAACCGGCACTTTTCGCTGCTGCATCTCACAAAATTCTCTAGAATACGTTAAGTACTTCGTATATGCGTGTACGAGAAAGTAAAAAAGACTTTGAGGAAGAGAGATGTTGATCGGTCGAAGTATTCAAATTTAGTCACTGACTGCGTAATTTTATAATCGTAAAATTAGTTCTTTAGTACCTTGTGAATAAGTTGGTATAAAACTGAATTATTTTTGCACAAGTTATTGTACAAACGTACTTCGTGTCGAGGATTTGCATACTGACCTTTCAACCCCGATTCAACAGGTTCGAACCGCTCGATTGATTGATTGAAATTCCGGACGGGTCAACTACTAAGGGTTAATCAGATAGCATATTCGTTTAGCCAGGACGTTTAAGTAACGGGCGAATATTTCTGAGGCCGTCGTGTCGATCCCTGGCGGTACATTGGGGAGACAACGTTTACCAGTAATGCTGGAAGCCTCTTAGTTGACAAACTTAATATTCCTGTCAATTTTAGCACATTTTCGGGGAGGGACAAAGATCACTTTTCAGCAACAACAACAAAATGTAACGAATTTCAATTTTATCATTTATTATTTTTGTATTCTTTTCAAAGTTTATCAAGTTATCAAACTCAGTCGTGGGTTCTGACTTACATCATTAATCGTCTTACCTGTTGCATGCGTACGAGTAATTCTATACAGAATCACAATTACTGGAAGTTCTGTGGAAGAAAAACTTACTATTGAACTGATGGCAACTACAATGAATTATAAGCCTTTTCTCTTTTAAAAACAATCGAATTGAATATTTATTTTTCACAATATTGGAGATCTCTTGAAATAAATAACTGAACTTTTTTCTGAATGCATGAATGTACCGTACGGTCTTTTTCAAATAATGTTCGTAAGCTTATGATTAACTTCTCAAATTATTTTCTTCTGAGATGGTTTCCACGCCCGGTGCTGTCCAGTTGATGTCTTCTCTACATCTATTATTAATATGTTTTTTGGCCTATTCTCCGAATGAATTCCGAATACTTCCCGGAATGTTTCTGATTATTTGATATTTAAAGTAATTTAATCTATTATATCGCGACGTGACTGGTCGTCGCTAGGATTCGGATGAAACCTCTGTTCGCGACTACTAGTTCACTCAACTTATTAATGTTTTTACCCAGCTACGGAGCTACCCTAGCATAAACCTTCCGGAAAATACGAAGTCGGTTGAAATTAAATCAACTAAATGTACTTTAACATGCGAAACATAAAAATCACAATTATAATTTACTATTATTATTGCTTCTGAACTTTAGCTCTACGTCACGTCGATCTATAAGGATTAACCATCAACTATTCGCCTCAATACCTTTTACCAAATAACTCCAGATTACAATGAAAACGAACATTGAAACATACCAATCATAATTTAGTGTTCACAGCTCCACCGCTTTCATGAGAATGAGAATATTTTACTTTCCGCATAACCAAGACTTCCGAAGCCTACTTCACATTTATAGCATCTCTTGACAACCGGTCCGTGACGAAACTTCATTGTATAGAACTTCAACTTTATAATTTGAATAAATCGTAAAAGAATCACCTCAGGCAATTTATAAACATTTCCTCTTATTCACGGCAGATAAACGTCATCTCAATTGTGAGCGATAATTGGCAAATCCACTAGGACATTGATTCCCAAGGTAGGAGGCACCCCCCCACACGGAAGGCGTAAAGATCAGTCAAGGGGGTTGTGGGACCCATCAATCTATCCGTGTTATACCCAAACATTTCCGAGGACTTGGCGTGCTAAGAAGATATGAACTTTGTCAGAGATATTGCATGTGTGATTTGTGACGAAAAAAACGCACGTACGACACTGATTGTATTGATATGGGTTTATTTGCATGCTTAAGGATGGTGTCGAACATCTTCAGTGTGTTACTTGCTATGTAGTATTGAGTAATTTGTGCGAGAAAGCGTTTTTGAGCACTTGTTGCAATTAAAACAAAGTATCGGGGCAAACTTAATATTGCTAATGATATACGTTGTGCCGTTTCTTATAGTCAACCAAATTCAGGAAGTCTGGTAAAAAAATATTCAATTCTATTCTTCTCGTCCCTAGTATAATTTAAATTTTAACTTGTAATATTAATTAGGCATAACTCGTGTTGCATTTTCTGGACCAAACCTAAAAACGAACTTTTCAACAAGAAGTCAAAAACCCGTAATTAAGTTTTAAAATTATATGGAGTAAAAAAATAAATGTATTGTTACGCCATGTAACACTTGTTTTATTCATTAGAAAATAAAAATGTGCAAAGGGGCGTGGAAAGTTTAGCTATTGACAGATGGGGGAGTGGGAAAAAAGTTTGGGAAACCCTGCACTAGGATATTCCTACAGCGCCCTCTGTTCTTTGAATCCCTTCTCGAGTCCCAGAATTGGTGCAGCTCATCCTTTCCTCATCTCCTTACTTCCAGTCGTTTCTGTCATTATGCACGAAATGCGTTTTAAGACATTCTATTGTATAAAAAATATTTATACAATTTAAATTAAATTATTTTTTATTATTTTAATTATTATTCTTTATTAAAAACTTAATCAATACTGGTGTGCACCATATTCCTTTGAAAATGTTCATTTTCAGGAATACTAAAAATTATGAAAGGAGTTTTTTTTTCACAAGAAATTCAATTTAGCTACCTGCTGGATTTTACTGTAACACGCAAGTATTTATTCTGCCATAAAATACGCTTATTCACGCTCAAAGGGATGTTTTTAACTCAGGGTCACATTTGCATATTGTTAGTTTATACGTTAACCACATAATAACATAGCCACATTCACCTTCCAGTAATTGTTTGTTTCCTCAAGAACTTTCATTAAAACTCAATACATTCGCTTGATTAAACAATTTTCACTACATTTTCGTGACTAGAATTCGAGTATGGTTTAAACATGTCCCATCCCAAATTTTCGAAGAATCGTGTGACACCGTACTCCCTCAATTGTTTCTTATCCGTTATTCATTTCCCTCTACATTTCCAAAATGTTTTTAGTGAGTTTTTCGCATTATGTCCAAAAAGAAGTTTGCTATCACATTTGCATTTATTTGAATGAAATATTTCAGCATATTTTTCTCAATGGATAGTTCAAAATTGTTTCATAAGATTACCTTTAAAAATGTTTTTCAAAACCTAAAACACTCCAAGTTGCAAATTGCAGCGAATTATTTTTTTATTTCATATCATGAGCAATAAATTCAAAATTTTGTATTATTTATATACAAATAACTACACATTGCTGTGATGAGTATTTAAAATTGTAATCCAGGGAGAAAATGATAATTTTTCGTGCATGAAGTTTCGTTACACAGCAGTTAATGTCAATAACATATCACCGCATTAAGCCAGCTAATATTCCCCGCAAACCCATACTTTTCAGTCATATTGAAAAACTGATTTTTTGTGCATACGTTCCAAATCGCTTTCACGAGTTTGATGAAAAAGGTTTTAAAAATGTAATGGAGGGACTAAATTTACAAGTAAGAGGTAACTGAAAATATGTAATGGTAAATCAAAATAAGTATGTGTTATCTGGCAAATAAGAAAAAAATTAAAAATAGAAATAATGATTCACCTTATTTTTTGCCAGCTGTAATTTTTTATAAAAAAATAATAGCTAATAATTTAATATAATTTTTTTATAAAATATTAATCGCATTTATTTTATATCTTAGTAAAATGGTATCCTGTGGTAAATCAAAATAAGACGTGAAGTTCTACGTTAAATGTAGATGAGCGTTTAATTAATTTTTCAAATATTGCTTTCATTTACAGAAAAATGAGTAAATCGCTAGAATTGTGTTATCGAGTTTAATGTAACAGATTTAACAGCATCATCACGGCAGATGATTTTAAAATTGATGGCTTGCAAAATTTGTCTCCGTAGACTGGCTAGATTTAATGTTCGAGTTCACTAGGGCATACATTTTGAAATGGAATAATAAAGATATTAATTCTCGAGACCTGCTAAATAGTTAATACTACCTACTCGTAATTTAAAGCACAATAACAGAAGGGTTTAGACGTAATAAGATGATTTCACACTTTGCTCTCACTGGATGTAGGTTTGTACAATATGTAGTAGTTATAATTATATTTTTTAAACGTTCTGACGATAAATATGTAATGCACATTATAAAAAGCAGAAGGAACCAAATGAATCTTATTTTCCTAAAAATATGCTTTATCTCCCAAAAATAAAAATTGTGACTTTAATACGTTGTTACAATTGCAAATTGAGGTTTATAACCTACTTTTCCTATCATATAAAACTATCAACTAAATCTGGGAACATAACTGGGGTGCTCTTTTACACGAATATGACTGTATTACTGTCGAACTAAATCCAAACTATTGTGTTTCAATTTTGAAAAGAAGCAGAGAAATTATTAACATCCATTAGTCCATCGTAATTATAAAAATACTTTATTTTTGACAGACAAATTTCACGTTTCCTCAGTTGTGTCTTTCATAGGGCCTTTTTTAGTTTTAAGAAAAGGGTAATATGAATAACAATAATTTGTAATTTTTTCAGTATCCAAAACTAATTCTCCAAGTGATTTGAAGTTAACACGACATTAATCTTTAAACGAATGTATTGTTAAACGTCTGCAACATATTGCAGGAGGTGAACAAATAAAGTTGTTCTACTACAAATTACGTTGAAAGTTTCATTCTCTAAAAATTTGGAATTGCAAATGTCATAGGACGAAATAAAAGTGAGATCCCCCCCCAAAAAACCCAACGCTGTTTCTGACCTTTGACCTTTGAAATTCGCTCACGATATGTATGGCGACCAAAAGCCTGAAAATAAGAGCCTCTGCAGAAATGCAATCCCTTATCCAGTAAACATACGTTCAGCGTTGGTTCATCAGAAGGAAGATGGATGATAAAAGAGTAAAGGTGACGTATTAAATAGAGAGTAAGAAAATGGAAAATGGAGAAAGGAACACACGAGAGCCTACTCTCCACATCCTAAACAGGATGTGATTTGATTGACTTCGAAGGGAAAAGTTTAGGAAGACGATATAGACACTGAACATAGTAAAGACAAGGAGAAAAACAATAAAAATCACAAGTTATATCATGATGCTATGAAGAAAATGAGTTAATGAGTGCCTTCAAACAGAATTTTGTGGCGATCGTGAAAGAAGTGAGAAAAAATGAACTCTGTGAAAACCTACCACAAACTCTTTGTTCACCACAAATTCCATAGAGGAACTAATCAGGTAATAAATACATACTTACCGCTTGGTTGCCTCTCTCGTATAACAAGAGCATTCACCAATTTGTTACAGAGTGATCAGATTTCATTTTCCATACAATGGTGGGAGGTTTTTATGATTCTTTTGTATTATATTGCAATCGTTTATTGATTGACTGATGAGTGTCCCGGGCGCGTCAACTGCTAAGGTAATTAGTCCCTAAGTATAGTGCACGTTTTCCTCGAGAGGAGGCAATGATCTTTCCCTGCTTGATGGTGAGATCCGCCGCTGACAGGGTTTCAGCAAACAGGTGTCTCCCACCAGCGGGCCTCCGCCCCAGGCGTGACGAGCTGTAAGCTCCCGACCGGTCTCTCAGGATGTGTGGTAGTGTAGTGAATGTAAGTATAAGTGTATGCAATTAAGAGGTACGAGGAAGAAGGAAAGATCGCGCGTGGTCTGTGCTCCGTTTTTTAGGGTATTGCTCCGGTATTTGCCTGGTATTGATCGGAGGAACCACAAAAAACTATCGGTCACTAGAATTCTCCTCCAGATAGCGACTGAATTCGACCTAGCTATTTAGCTAGTGTCGAAAATCCTACCACTGTCGGGACTCGAACCTAGGACCTCCCGGTCAGAGGCACTGCAATGACATCAGTTGATGCCTTCAGCCACCTCTCCTGGTGCAACTGTGTGAAAGTCTGTAGTATCAATATCATTATTACTATCCAACAATTCATTCCTCTGATCTCGTATTACTTGAAGTTATGTACGGAATGAGACAAATATTACAGCACAGACATCTACAATCTTCCAGAACAAATGCCTTTAATCAAATGATAAACATTTTACATGCTTGAAAGAAGAATTAATAATTCTCCAATAACTCTCCAGGAATATCTACTTTATCTCACAACCTCATTTCTTTTGCTCTAATCTTTCAGGAGTTATCAGGATGTAATTCAACAAAAGCAATGGCCTAACAGTTTGAAATTAGTTAGATTAACGTCTAGTTACTGAGCGGTGTTCCTGCATGCAATTGAAAGCAGTTTTGGATTGTCGATTTTGTGCTGTTGTGTTAGCTTTAAATTGATTACGTTTTGACGTCTAATGCGCTAAAATCGATAATATGTTTTACTGAGATGCGTTAATATGATCAGAAATTAGGATATTATAATTTTACGTTACCGTTACTCATGCGAGAAAGTACGTGTTGTTGTCCCGCCATTAGATGAGGCGGTAGCCCGTCGGAATAATGTATTCAAAAGGTCCGTGCAGGGCATAAAGTATGGGTCACTCCATTTTAAGTGGTCCAGAATTTAATAAATTGGTTGCTCGACCATCTCGAAAAAAATCATATTTTGTACATAAATTTCCTGATATTTTGGCTGTTCAAAACCATCTTTAACTTTTTTATTGTACCTGGTTTACAAATGGCGGCCATTTTTTCGCACAGTGCGCCATTTTTCACTTTCGCAGACCTTTACTCTTTCCTAAGTTACTCAGATCTGGGTTGTTCTAACATTCTAGAATAAAAAGCTGTCAATTTTAGTACACTCTGGTCTGCAAATCGAAATATCATTTACCTATTTTCTATGTTTTTATTTGGGAAATATTTACAACCTAATCTATGGAACGTGAACGAACGAAATTCGATTTTCAGAGCGTAATTTTTCAAAGAAGGAATATAATCTAAGCCTTAATTTTTTCTGTGTTTTTACACACAACAATATAGTTACTTTTTGTAAAATATCATTGATATATAACGTACCTTTTGAAAATTACATCCTCTTGAAAATTGGAATTTTGTTTTTTTTCAATTTTGAAACGTAATATCTCTGTTTGGGGACCAGATAAAATTCTGAAAATTGCACACATGCAAGACCGCTATCATACCAAACGTGAGTAATAATTACAACTTTTAAATTTAACTGGAAGTATTTTTTTTTAATTGAAAACTTACGAAAAAAGGCTTCATTAAGGATACTTTGTGCCAAGTAGTAATCACATTATTTTAAGCTATTTTAAACAAAAATCTACATTAAATTAAAATAATTAATTATACTTAATAATTAATATACATAAAAGTGGTATAATATATAATTTTCAATATTACATAAACTTTACTCTAAAACCAACTTATAATTAGACATCTATGCCCGTAATTGAAAATATAGTTATCTTAATTTTGAAAGCTGAACCGCTTAAAACAAAAATTATTTATAAAATACAACAAATAAATAAATTCAGCGTTTGCTTCCGTCAGGTGATGACAAACGGTGCGCGTTCGACAGTACTTTGCGTTTGCTGTCTGCCCGACACGGCATACAAATACCCAGGGGGCGGATTTTGACGACCTAAAATATCGCCAAAAACGATTAATAAAATGCTCTTGAAATGTTTTTAGAATGTACTAAAATGCATATTCACAACAGCTGGCATTACAATTTCTGAGCAAAGAAATCGAATAGACTACTTAGGAATTATGTGGAGAAAATTTGTTGCATCTCACAAACATTATTTGAAGCAAGAACCAACGAAATGATATTACAATCGATTAAATCAGCAACAATCATTTTAAAAGGAGGGAAAAATGTAAAAAAAAATGACATATTAGTCAAAATCGACAAAAAAATGCAAATAATTTTATACAAAAATTATTCATTTCTTTTTATCTTATCATAAAACCCAAGTCTATACTAAAAATCCTTGTTCCAAAGTGAAAAGAAAGAAGATATTTCATTAAAATCTGTCCCTACTAAAAATAATCGCTATTTTTTAAAAACAATATAACTTTGTTTATTTAGAGAAGGAAAAATATAATTATACGGAGCGTGTATTTTCACACGGCATGTGCCATTGCAATACGTACGTATACGAGAAAATAAAATTAGTGTATAATGTGACGTACATACCAGTTTCAAAAAGGATGCGCATGAAATTAGTAGTGTAATAATTTATATTTTGAAATGTATGTATATTAAGACAGGAGACCGAAAGTTGAAAAAGATACAATCCAAATGTCTACAATCATATTTAGGAATGCACATTAATAATTCAAGCTCTTACTCTCCCTTAATTACCACTGTATTTTGATTCTTTAATGTTAAATTAACTTGCCTAATACTTATATAAAATTTAAAGCACTGCATCTGAACTCAATTACTAATTTAACTATAACAAGTAGTTGTATTATTATTTTCATAATATTAAATAGTTACTCATTGTCCTTTAGTTCAGTCTTTATTTTTCATTCTATGCTTTTTGTAATAGAAATGTGCCTACTATCACTTCTGTTAAAATAAAGCTTCTGATAATTCAAACGGACGCAAAATGCTATCTACCACGTTATTTCCCGAGGAATATCAAACGTATGTGAAATTGGTGAGATCTGAGTGGATTACAGGTCACAGATAACAACCATTCCATTTTGCTAAAACCTCACCGATCTTTTACATCTATTAAAAACTGCAAAGCGTAATAGAAATAAAAAAGTCATATAATAAACCGATGGGGTAGGATTCAACGTGACATTCCATTCTCTGCAGACTTAAACAAGTCAACAGTAGCATCTCGTTTCTCTTCCAGTTTTATTTCCAAACAATATTAGAACACATTTTATGTCATTTAAGCCCTGAGTTTACCTTGTACTATTATTTTAATCTAAAAGTAAGGGTTAAATGTCAGGGAAAAATGAAAATAGAGACCGAGAACAATTCTGTAATTTACAGTTGTTACCCTCTAGGTGATCAATTTATTTTGATTCAGTAACAGAAATGTGTGTCAGAGCAAGTCAAGTAGAATCGCCGACAACTTCAAAACTCACTAACCTTGATCTTATGGAATGATTGTTGAGATTAGGTCATTGACAAAAAAACCTTTTCAATCTGCCAACGTTGCGGCCTTTATTCAGCCTTCATCAGGGTTACAAACAGACGGACTTTTTAACTTATAGATACACATTACGTACCAAGATTATTTCACAATTTGACTGATATATACAATATATAAACATTGTGTCATTACATACCACATTCTCCGCGTCTTTCGGTTCCAACCACGATCCACCTCACATTCTCTTTATACACTTATAGCCTCTACCACACACATTCCTTCAGCCACGCCATATTACACACACCACCCTCACACCTCATCCTTGCAAGTCTCCTCCCTCTTACATCATGTATGTACATCATGTATATCAGTCAAATGTGTGTTCATATCCGGTCTACTTTGAGAAACAACAACCTATATACCCAATCATCCCTATGTTCATACTTACACTAACTCACTACATTGTTTTATAATAATAATATATTATACTAGCGTACCCGTGAGAAAACTCTCGCATATTAAAACCCACCCTTTCCCTATGCATTTGTCTATCCTTTCAATTAAGAAGGAAAGTTGTTAATGAAAAATGTTTATTTTTTTAATGTATTGATGTAACTTCTAATGTACTTGCAGAATATCAAACAAAAATAACAATACAATTGATGTTGGAAACAAATTTTCAATAAAAGTTTATTCAGCATTATAGAGAGGTGTTCTCGGAACAATTCATTAAAAACCACTTTGAACAAATTATTCACTCCTTCTTGAGAGTTAACTTTTCGCTTTCCTTGATAGTCACAAACATAATAGAAAAAATTAACTCTTCAGAAAGCAAAGAAAAGTAAAGTAGTGCGTAAATACCGATCGAGCAAGTACAACCCTACTCTTTGCAATATTATTTGAATTTCCTTGATTTGTTATGAGGAACAGAGGGGGGTTTTGGAGAGTTCAGGGTGCCAGCTTGCTGGTGTGCGAAAATTGAAAAATGATTTGTGTATTAAAAAGTATTGGATTATTTTTAGCGTTCTTACGTACCTCAAGAAAAGCAATTCCGAGCCAAAAAATAAACCAATATTTTCACCTTTAAGCACTAAATACAATTCGTTACTATTGGAAACAATTTAGTACGCTTAGACTTCACTTCGGTAGATGGGGATGTTACTCAAACGACGTTTGCATATTGAATATCTTAACGAACCGACACCGTGAGTATAATATCAAACGGTGTATTATTTACAATATGAGTTTACAGCTGGGCGTTGATGTATATACTTCCAGACACCGCCAACATTTAAATCGTGCCTTTGGACTGCGAATGTTGACAGTTGTCGAGTGACATCTCCTATTCTTTCTATAATTTTTAATTTACATGCTTTTTTTAATTAATTCACGTAGTATTGTAGGCCAGCACGATTTGATTTTTGTTTTTTCATTTCTTTTAAGCTATTTTACTTTAGCTAATTTAAAACGTTTTTTCTTTGTGTTGTGCGATTCACAAGTTTTCCCCTACTACCTCCGCGTACCCGTGCGTGAACTCTCACATGTTAGACCCTATATTAGATCCCTATCCTTATATTTCCATTTTAAGAGGGGAAGTAATTAACGAAACGTGTTTATTTGTTTAATAGTAACGTTTTTTCTTGTTTCAAACGTGTGTATTTGTTTAGGTAACTTGCAATGTACTAACACAATATCAAATAAAATAAAAACAATGCAATTGATGTTTGGAGAAAGACGCCGATCCTGAGGTGAGCATTCATATGTGAGAGGCGAGGGGACTCTCCTGAAAGAGGCACCCGGAGGGAACAGAATGCTACGGCCACCTCTTCGTTCCCGGGTCACGCTAAACGTTTTTTGTACTTTCTCACCTTACGAATACCTCGTAAGAAGAGGAAGTTATGAAATCATGCGCCGGAAAACGGATAATTTTCGCCAGAGAAACTCTTATAGCTGGAGTCTGGTGAAGAAAAAGGGGATAAAACCTGTTGCTAAATTTAGGGGAAAAAATGCTCTACCTCGTGGTGTAGTCAAAAATCCATGTTTTGTTGCTTCTTGATAATGCAAAATCGATTGGCGGCAAAACGTCTGTCCGTCTGTGGTCAGTGCTAGCGCCTAAACCGTTCAGCCGATTTTCTTCAAAATTGATATTCCCCAATCGTTTTTACTCGTCTCAAGGCCCCTGGATTTTTTTTGTTTTTGTTTTTATTTTTTCGATAACCTCACTGCAATGTTTGGTATAACTGAGAAGCTTCTTGCAAATTATTGAACACGTATTTTTTATTTTTCCGACTAGATGTGTAATTGTCAAAGAAAACTATTTTCTTATGTTTCTTTTTTGCTTACCTTGGTTTTGCCGATTACAGCGACTTTTAAAGTGGAGATAGTATATTTGGGAAACAAGCTTCTCTTGTACACTAGTTTTGCATGAAACGACTTTTCTCCAGCGCCATGTCAGTTAACATAACATCCGTTAGATAGAAGAGCAGTGAGACAGATTTTTCACTCTTCGAAAATTGAAATTAATTTATTATTAATTAATTGATTATTATTAATTAATTGAAAATCCAATTAATAATGATTAAGTCAATTGATTTGGATTCCGGCCCACAAAGGTATTATTGCTAACTAAAAAGCAGATGAAATGGCAAAGACAGCGGCAAAAGGGGTAATGTTTCTTAATGAACCTGCACCTTTCTCTGATGTAGTGGCATTTTTAAGCATAAATACCGACAGGAAAACAAAAAATGATTAATTCATGAAAGTAAACATAAAGGTTCCTTCTATTTTGAAAATTTAAATGTTGAATAATCTAGTAGACCTTGGTTCTATAATTTTGAATTATCCAGAAAAGCAATTGTATCTATAAACGGAATTAGAAGTAATCATACCTCATTAAATGAGTGTCTAATGCGCAAAAATAGGTAAACAATAATATTTGTAATTGTGGAGAAGGGGTTGATTCCATTGGACATGTTGTCTGGAATTGCCACATTCATGAGCAGGAAAGAGAGAGTTAAAAGTAGTTCGTAAGATAATTGGTTATGGTCCACATTCTGAGACACCTTTTTTATCATTTAAGGAGATAAATAACAAAGAAGTTTTTATTTGTATTGTTAAATTTATTACAAATATTAGACAAAATATTTAAGTGTTCAAATGTATGAAGTAATTTTATGAATTTGTTCATTAATGAATAAAATTTATTTGATTTTTGTAGACCTCATGCAAGGCAAATATTTTGTAACCTGGCTATGTAAACATGTTTTTATATGCCAATAAATCATTTCTATTCTATTCACTCTTCGAAGACGCGCTCAACCGCCAAAATACAAGCGGAAATGTCTCAGCCGATGAAGTCTATCATCTGACGTTCTGTACTCGCGACTCCGCCAGTCGTATCTCAATTTCAAGAATAAAACGCAACTAGAGTTGTCGCGAAGTTGAAATGTTCAAACAGAGAGAACAAATTACGTGAAAAAGTAGAAAAATAAAGGTGCAGTTTACCTTAACTGACAGAAATAACTTTTTTTCTACAGCAAATTCAGAAAGCGAAAAAAATTTACGGGTAGTTGATAAATCTCATTTTCGAAAACGCAATATTGATTCGGAACGAAAGAACGTCATTGCTTTGATCGTTAGCGTCGAAAATAAATCTATGCCCTAATTAACGATTAATAACATTTCCATACGTATTCAGTTCTGAAATATGTAGAACATGTAGCTATAATAAGCATTCCTTATAATACATAATAATAAAGGTTCCTCCCTACATATATTGTTACGTCTTCTGTCGTCTACTCGTGAATGTTATTGCACATTTCTTCCAGGTGTGAAACGAAACCGTCAGGGACATTGCTTCGGTCTGCAAATCTGCCCATCACGGACGCAGGACGCTTAAAACTCACGCTCGAGGGAGCAAATGAAACGCCCTACATCACTCGACGCACAGTCTAATCTGCACTTGCCTGTCTTCAGTGTTGTTGCGCAGCGTGAGTTCGACCATACCTTCCGAGAATCGACCAAACATTTACAACAACTTCAGTACAAGCGGTTTCGACAGTGTTCAACAGATTACATGTCATTTGCACTTTGCTAAGAGGGCACTCGAAACAATTGCTAAATTCTCACAATCAAGCCGCGGGCAGACGCACTCCGTGAGTAAGTATTGTTTGCAATGAGCACGCCACCGTTGAGGCACTGGGATTTAAAGCGGCATAGAGTATGGCTTCAGACTTCAGAAGGGGATTATTTGTGGGAAGGCAGTGGGGACGCTTGGCGGGCAACTGGTGTCGGAAGACCTTGAACCGCAACTGCTTCGCGTTGGCCGCTTGTGAGCGCGCCGCGACAGTAGACGGAAGAACGTCGGAAAGGAAGGTATTTTTCACTCAGGCAACGAAGTCTTTCCTTATTTTTTTTAGAAAACGTCTCAGTTTTGGCATTAAACCACCCCATACTTTCCGTAAAGATGAGGACAAATTTAACAGAAATCCAACTGTTATACTTCACTTACAAGAAAATTAAACTTAACAGACAATTTTGAGGAAAACTGAGCAAGAATACTGTATTCCTGCTGCCAAAAATTCAGAAAAACCTATTAAGTAATGGATTTCTCTTAGTCTTTATTTCGTACTTTCGCTAAACAATACCTTTTTCGTACTTTGCAAATACATTATACTATTCTGTGAAGGATTTTGTTTCAAACTTCAAATTAAAACAACAGTATTAATTAATTAAAATATATATTTGACATAAAATGCATTGTAAATTAAGCGCTGGACAGACTCAAGGATGTTTTATATTAATCACACAGGCTGAAGCATCTTTCAGATTCGTTCCTAAAAATATATAAAAGCCATTTGAGATTACAATACGATGCCACAGCGCTCTCGGATTGGTACAGTCGTTCCAATGTTCTCTTCTTGGAAGTGTGTCAGTTTCATGTTGGGTACGATGAGGGATATGATCCCATGCCTCTAGGTTAGTGTGATGCACTACATTGGGTCGTAGTATATTAAATTAAGTTGTCAAAAGTTCAGGAGATGGACTAATTATTCACGAGGAATTTATCATTTCCAAATTACAATCTCTTATTTAAAATCAGCATTAATTTCTATGACCTTTCTTTCTTTCTTTAAAATAAACCTTCATCAGTTAGTTACTATGACTAAAGCGTTATCCTTTATTATCATGTTCTTCAATTCTCATTATAATCTGATTGTAAATGAAGAATCTCGCGTACTTCACAGACAATGCCCCCCTCCCACGACATTTCCTGCATAAAAAGAAAG
Source organism: Acheta domesticus (assembly GCA_031308135.1). Lineage (NCBI taxonomy): Eukaryota > Metazoa > Arthropoda > Insecta > Orthoptera > Gryllidae > Acheta > Acheta domesticus. Next base: position 240,967,521 of record JAHLJT010009436.1, read on the forward strand.
TCGAATAATGCAGACTGCGGTGGTAGTAAAACAATGTTTAATAATTTTGCGCAATATAAATGTTATTTACTAGGGAAAAACATGATTGGAAGTTTTAACAGGAGAGCAGTTGCAAATGTTGAGTAAATCCATTTATATGTAGGAGATACAATTTAATTACTAAATGTTTCCATTAATGTAAAAGGAGAAAGGTCATTGCTATGCTATTCAGGTGTAACTATGTGAATTATTCTATTCAATGAAATAAAGACAAAAAGGCATACCTAGACTACATAAGCAGCATTTCTTCAGATTATGAGAGACATCGCTCATCACCTACGCAAGGTCTGCGCGCTATTTGCAAAATAACACTAATTTTGATTCTTGTGTTATGAAACAGTACGCCGCAGACCAACACTTCACATTTTTAATGAAAAGGCATTGAAGTTTATAATCGGCTTTTTAACTTGACCAAAATGTTTTTAATGAATATAATACGATTTACAGGTTAAATACACGATAGGGAAAACGTACTCAAGTTCAAACTCACCATGTTCCATCTGCTCCGAGGATTTGTAATCCCACCTCACTCCGATCCACTGTTCGATGAAAGCCAGATTGCCGAGATACATGATGCCGGTGCGTGGACGGACGGGACACCAGTTCACTGACAGCATCAGACCGAGACTGCCGTGCGACGAAAATATTTCGCATTTACGCGGAGGGATTCATCAACTGGGTTCCCAAAAGCGTAACTGTGACAGGAACTACTGCTTAATGCGCAAGCTCTTGTTTCGCCAAGTCCAGCTTATTTAGAGCAATACTTCAGTACAAAACGTTCTAAAAACTGAATTTAAGAAGCACAGAGAAGCGCATTTTACAACACATCACATGCCAATGAATATCATTATTTCAGCATATAATACTAATATTACATTATTAATGTTATAATATATTTTGTTAACTTTTTCCGCAATCCAAATGGATTCTTATTGCTTTCTTACAAACAACAGTCACAATTCGCTATTGTTTATTTCTTTAGATTCATGTAATAGTATTTTTATAGCGAGAACGAAGAGTGGAGTGTGTTTCGAAAGTGCGTTTTTGAAAATTATTATTTTTAGACGACGTGCATACCTTTTTATTTTTATTTTATACTCATCTCTTGCCCATTTTAAGTTGCAGATTTACGAAAATGTTCAAAGGATGATTTCAAACATTATAACCTCAAAATACATACCAACATTAGTAGCGGGAAACAAAGGAATAACGGCTCGAACATACATGAGGTTGGGAGGCATAATCTAAAATTGAAGCTGCCGAAGTTTTGTTATTGTACCTCCCGTTCTAAGCGCCCCCAGGCGAGATAGATTTAGAACTGTTTCGAAACGATCAATCTGTGGTCAATACGTGACTCAATTGGTATTGTACAGATCGAGCAAGTGAAGAATGAAGGAGGTAATTGCGGCGCGTCGTGAAATTAACAGTGTAAACACGGGTCGGTACAGTCAGTTTCGCTAACAAAAGTTGCGAGGAGCGTGGAGCGAGTGGTTAATCGGTGTAGCTAAGGGAAATATGAGTTCTCTTCGAGGTGTGACACTTCGCGGGCAGGCAAGACGCCTTGCATATAATGTTATTAAATTGTGTGATAATTAAAAAGACGGACCTAAAATACATCTAAGAAGCACAATAAAACGAGCAGCAGCAAGCTTAAAGTTATTTGAAAACACGATACGAAAAATTCAAAAAGAAAGATGTGAAGCTGAGAGACGCCGAAGCTATCAAAAGTGAAACCAAAAAGAGAAATTGTTATGGATGAAATGGACAAGAGCATTTATTTATTTTAATTTATTTCAGATCGCTGTGAAACATCTTGGTCATAAGCGATCAATAACTACTTTACAGTTTTACATAATAAAATCTTACAATTACATAAACAAACATTACAATGAGATATTTAGCAAACAATATAAAACATGTAACACAGATTTCATTCGATATTACAGGCATGTGCATTTTTGTAGCAATAAAGGAACTATTAAATATATTTATCTAATTTTGTTTCACATAGGAATTTAATAACTTTTTTACACTCTGGAGTGGAATTTAATAGAGAATGGATATCCGAATCCATTTGTAAGTTTTTTTTGAGGTTAGCAGTGAAAGGACATTCCACTAATAAGTGGGATGTAGAAATAGTTTGACCACAATTTGGACAGGGAACTGGATTCGTCTTTTGAAATAAATAACAGTGACCCAAATTGAAATGGCCAATTCGGAGCCTTGATAAAATGACTTGGTGTTTTCTTTTAAAGTTAAAGTTCAAACAAGAGCATTGTTAGCCAAAAGTTTTTAGAATATTACGAATAAAAAAAGAAATTCCAACTTAAAGAAAATTGTACAATTTTTCTAAGCAAGAATTACAATTTACTGGAAGTAACGAAACGTTCAGAAACATTGTAAAATCTTTAGGATTTATATTTAAAAAGTGCAAAAACTCAACAAGACTTCTTTGTGAACGTGAAGGCATTTGGGGCTTGACGAGCTTTTTACCTTATCGAGATGTACGAAAAGAGGCCTGGTAATACGAATATTGGGATTGGGATGCTTTGAAAATGAATTAGAAATGCCGTTGATGACCTCGTAATAAGTGACGGTCCGGAAAATGGCAGCGAATCGTCTAGTGAGACGAACACACACTCAGACAACAGTCAGAAAGCACTTACGGGTTCAGAGGTATATTCAACTTCTACGGAATCCGCAGCGATAAAATCAGAGTTGCATTATGCAAGATTTGCTCGCACTATTTTATTTTTGTCACGTTGGGTTGATTTCTTGGGCTTTTTACCGTTCTAGTACAAAAATTCAATAAAAATACTTTCTTTTTATATCAAAGTTTTAGTACTTCTTCATTGAATTCAAACATTCTATCTTCTTCTCTGTCGACCGTTTTTAAGACTTAATGCGATTTGTGATGTATGCAATAAAGTACCAAAACATTAAATTTACTGTCGTAAGTATTTAAAATATTCTTCATTTCTGAGGTAGTTGCTTTTTAGAGAAAAAGAATTTGATTTGGTGTATATTCTGAAAAACGACTTAAGTTAAATTAAATAATTTACAAGTATATAAATGTTGCACTACAAATTTTCTGCCCATCAAAGGAATTCATCAAAATTGAACCATTCTGCAGAGAAAAACAAACTTTTACTTCTTCCAATATGAGGAAGAAGCATACATGCCCAAATACAGTTAAAATATTAATTGGGAAGATACTAGATTTGTGCTAAAATAAAGCGCGCTTTTCCCGAGACAGTTTGGCAGGGTCCCATTTTTAATTTGATTTGAGTGTCCTTATATCACTGTCTCTGTCGCTTCGGCGGTAAACATAGATAGTGACACGCTCCTGTGAACATCATTCTCAACTTGGTCCAGTGTATTAGCCTCATGTCACGTACGCCGGTTCGGGTCTCGCGTCACTTTCGTCTTTTTTTTCTTTTGCCATGAAAATCGTAGGAAATTATCAGTTGCACAGACTCACGTATGTTTTATATTAAAGCAGGAACTGAAGAACCCAGCTTTTCCATAAACATGGAAATGTATAATAAAGTGTCAACTACTTTTAAAGTAATTAGCATAAAATACGTTTGTAATTAAGCGTTGCACTTACGGTTGTTATAAGTTAACGCGAGGGTCGAAGGCCTGAGCTTCGTTCTCAACTTGCAAATGCTTAGCGAAACGTAAACTTGTCTTCGCAAGTGAATCGCGCTGTGAACGAAGAGGAGAGGAGGGGATTTTAATGAACTTGCTGTGAACGGCATTGGTGGCGTTATGAACGACGGGAACGAGAACTAAAATACATTCCCAATATAAAATCATGCGATTGGCAGGTCACGGACTGGCTCATGGCAAGGTGCCGGAAATTTGCTCGTGTGATTAACATCGAATCTCCCTGCCGGAATACAATTCGTAGTTCAACTACTTAAAGCAGTGATTTCAGTGGTCATTGCAATAAGATCATTCTGCGAGTGCCGGAGAAGCACCTCACAGAAAATATTTTAGTTGAGAAATTAGCATACGTGTCACATCCATTTAAATGTCACTGTTTCAGTGTTTTCGATAAAATAATGAATAGATCAGAAGACTTTATGTTCATTGTTCATTGTAAGCATGGTGGTTATTATTCGGCTAATGTTATCACTAGGACCCGGATGTTTATGACATGTCATATATTTTTTATTTGCATTATTTCTATGGAAACTGTAAGACAAGCATGATTTTATCTACAATGACTAGAATTATGCAATTTTCATGTGTCATATATTTTGGCTTGTTTTAATCGTTTGGTCACTTTCCGTTAATTTTTCATATTATGGTCGTATTTTTATGAATTTTCGTTTTTTTGTCATATTTTTATCATTTTGATTCAATTTTTGTATACTTGCTAGCAGTCGTTTTAAAGAGGTTTTTCATATCCTCTAATTGTTATCTAATTTCTTACAATTTGTGTTGTGTAGAAAGCACCAGATGCGAAGGAAGTGTTAGTTTAGTTTTGTCAGGTGTTGTGCCAAGGTCAAACGCTTTTATAAAATGCATTTAATATCTTTAGTAAGTATAATTATCTGCACGGGGCGTCAAAGGAGGTGTGAATTGTGAATGTGCTAGATTTTAAAAGTATGTTTTTAATAAAATGGTAATTAAAATAGCGGAAAGATTTTGAAGGTTTCGAAAATGTAACCAGAAAATTTTTAAGTCATATTTATGGTCATATTATCATATATTTTTAGGTCATAAATGCTTGCATTTTTACGTCATAAACATCCGGGCCCTAGATATCACTTTTCTAATGTCCATCTTAGAATGATTTGTTACATTAACGACCCCCGCACTCGAGCGTTGCATTGACGCACTTGTGCACTGACGCACAGATGCAACACGAGCATTGCATTGTTGCATTTGACGGCGTCAAACGCGCGTCAACGAAACGCTCGTGTGACACAGTGCTAAGGAAACGTCCTTTATTGTGATCAGAATTCGTTTCGTGTTCTCATTATTTTGAGATAAATTTCAAATTTGCACAGTTGTGACCCCTCATGACTCGCGATTCGCGAAAGACCAAGCAGCTCGCATAAAGAAATGTCGTGCACTCGCACACCGAACACAACGAATGTCGGGAATGTGTGGATGTGGATGGGAACATCTGCTGGACAAACAAAAGACGACATAATGATTGATTATTTCCGGTTTTTCGATCGTGCCGACTCCTACGGTCATTAGTCTCGTAAATGAAATAAGAAATTTACTTCTTATCTCGGGAGGTGTCGGTTATTACCCCTCAGTTCCCCTGCAAAATTATATTTCAATGATAGGCACAGTTTCTACAATTAAAAAAATCCTCGATCAACATCTGCTAATGACTTTGTCTGAGGAGTCCGTTAATGTAAATATCATACCCAAAATGTTTCTGTAAATTAATGGATCTGTACTGAACACCATGTTGTGGTGTTTCTGTAGTATGTAGTAATTCTAATGTCTGCCTCATTTCAGGCGCTTTTCTAGGTTGAAACGTTTTCACAGCATTGTCGGGGCGGTGCTCTGCTGGTAGGAGATACCTGGTTGAGGAAAACCCCTCATTGAATAATTATCCATTATCTTGTAAGATATTTTTCATTAGTATCAATTTTCCACTTGAAATTAATGTGTTTCGAGCAAATTATGGACTGCACAAACAAGCCTGTTACCAGCTGTAGCTAGTTCGCGCTAAGCCACAGCTGTCTGGAGGAGAATTCTAGGGACCAGCTGCAGGGCCGTCTTTGGGTTTGAAAGTACCCAAGGCACTCAGAGATTTCGGGGCCCCTAATTCTTAGTTCAACAAATTACGTTCTGGCGATTATAAGTTATTAAAAATTGAATATTACACAGTTAATAAGCATTTTGATTCCTCTTTTTAAGGTAAGAAAGGATTTGTAAAAAAACTAGATAAACGGAATTAAATAGTATCTTTAATCTCTGTATTTTCTATAGTAATATTTTACTAATAACTCTAACAATAGTAACATAAAATATGATTAAAAAACTACACAAGCAATATTTACATAATAAGATCTAAGTGAAAAACAAACTAAGCATTTGTCAATGATACTTTACGTAGTTTCTCACGCTAGTTCAGTTTGTTATATATTTTTTATTATCTGTGGGGGCCCTTTGATCATGGGGGCCCTGAGGCACGAGCCTCCTCTGCCTGTGCCTAAAGATGGCCCTGGCCAGCTGCTCTCATCAGTTGTTTTCCGTGGTTTCTCCGATCAACAAGCGAATGCAGGTGCAGTATTCTAACAAATTGACTAGGAACTACGCGTGATCTTTTCTTCCTCTTCCTTGTTCTATCCTCAACCATCATGCTACACTACACTACACGTAGTCCTAAGCTTAGAGCTTGTCCTGTCTGTGGCGGCGCCCCACTGGAGAGAGATACATGGTTGGGGAAAATCTCACAACCCTAAGTCGAATACTGTCCTCCAGCGGAGATTACCCCCATTGCCCGCGATAGAAATGTGCACCACACGTGCGGTAATAATGATTGTAACAGTTACGCGCCCGGAAATACTAATCAATCAATCTATAAATCAATAATTTCTTACGTTTATAATTGTGGAGGAAATCATTGATTAAATATTAAGTGTTCCCGGGCGCGTCAAGTACTATGATTTAATCACAGTGCAATATTACACTGCAATATTGTAATGTTGCAGCCACGATTCGACAGAAAAACTCGGTTTTGTTGGTCCTTGATACAGAAAACTATGTACAAATGAAAATAAGCGTTTATTGTATTAATTTTACTCGTAATATATTATTAAAACTTGTTATTTTTACTATAAAACCAATTAATAAGATCAAGTGATAACACATCTTGGGCATACCACCTTTCATTTTGTAACAAATCTGCTTCTTCTACTGTTACTGAATGTCAAATCTACCATTTGCTTACCATGAAACTGTTTGGGCCACCCGACCCGCCCGCCATACGGCGGACGCGAAACCTCCGTGAAAGTTTTTTGGCTATTGATTGCTGCGGATCTGCTCGTTGCTTGCAGACATTTTCTCACTTCTCGATCACAATTCAACTTCTGACTGATCTTAGCGGTCGCTGCACCTAAATAACTTAAATCACTTTCAGGTTGCACTACAATCAGCAATTTTATTTTTACTTCAATGAACAAATACAACTTCGCAGAACTTTTGGTTACAACTATCACTCCCAAACAAAAACTTTCTTCCTCACAAAAAGTTGACTTCCTTCCTATTATCAACAAAGCCCCCTAGCAACCACCCGCCATTGTCTACTCTTTTCCTGAATCATTGGTATATCACAATTTAAAGAAATAATCATATTTCATAGAGTAAAAAACTCCAATTTCTTTCTAAATGAAAACCCCCAAAACCATTCTATTCCTTAGTTCCATGGATTTAGTCTTGAGAAAGATCTTTTAAGAGGGATTTATAATGAACATTATTCACAATTTTTCTTTACACCGACAGAGTTGTAAATGGCAAAAAACTTAAATTCCTCATTTAATTCTCTCTTTAATTAAATTCGCGTTCCCGTAAATATCTCATTTGCAAACATTCCGGAAGTTCTGCTCAGCAGCTGTGAAGTGCCTAATGACCGAAACAATTTAAAAAGTAAACGACTACTTGTAGAAGGCAGAGATCAAGCAAAAGAAAACTTTCGAAAATTCAGGCGATAGAACAATATATGCTTTAATTTTCTCTTGGAAGCAACAGTAAGTAAATTATTCTGGTTCGCTGACAGGGATTGTTATCCCGAATGGGGAAGTTTTATATAAGAAAATAATGTAAATAAGAACGTTAATTATAAAATGAAGATAATTAGCCAGTATGAAAGAATACATAAAAAATAGAAAATTATTTTTTTATAAACTAAGTTTTCCAATAGAGAAAATCAGTGTTTCTCGTGAAGATAAAAATATTGTGTAGTGGCCTGAAGAAAACGATACGCCCTGAATAGGTGATAGTTCCAGCCTGAAGTAGGTTAAGCAAACGTTTATATCTTATTTATTTTTATTTACACAAATTAGTCATTGGTCAGCAGATCGGAAGCTACTCCAGACCAGACAATGTTAGCCTTCAGATGACGCTGAAAGTAGTATGCAATATTCTATAATATGCCCTCTCAGTTTTGTGTTTGTGAGATTACAATAATTCTTGTATTGAAGTAATTGAGCTTGTAGAAACAAAGGGTTACATTAACTTGCAGATTTATATTTTTAAGATCAGTGTAGCAATTGTCTTTTTTTTATCTTTATTTATTTTGAGGAAAAGTTTGTTACTGGTACATCTGAATAGTAATATTAAGTTTAAAACTTTCCTGATCTTCTCCCAATTTTTACCTCTTTTCGAAAATCTTCAAACATTATTTGCACAGCAAAAATATTTTAAAATACTTTCAGTAATCTTATAATCTTTTGTTGACGAAATTCTATTTTTACAAAGGTATTCATTTATAATTAGAAATAACTATTGTCTAATAAAATATTCGCGCACATGTTTTGAAAATATTGACTCAAATCTCATACGCCACGATAAATTAGGGAAACAGAAGTATCTCTTCTACGTTTTACAAAAACAGTTACAGTTTCTCTTTTTATTTTTTTTTTGCCGCTACTCGCCAAAATAAATCGTCTTGCGCCACCTCTAAAGTTTGTATTTCTGGCAGATAATTCAATCGCCCAGCTAGACAAAACAGTACCAAATCACCCGGGTACATAAAGACCGACGCTCGGGTGGGATATCCGCGGACGCTCTGCCGTGCCTCGGCTAGCGGATAGGGGCGAACTGGGAAGGATGGGAAGGGAGGGGATGTGGGGGGAGGGGGAGGGGGAGGGGCAGACGGGTGCACGTCGCAGGGGCACGTCCCGGCAGCCTGTTTGTGTGCGGAGCGCCGCAGAGAATTTAAAGGGACCGAGGACGGACGGCGCGGCCAAGGTCCACTGACACGAGGCGCTGAGGGCACCCGACAGCACGCGAGGGCAGGAGAGAAGGAAATAAAGAAGGAAAGAATGAACGTTAATGAAAATTGTGCTTAACTGGTATGACAAAAAAGCAGTAGTGCAGTTCGTCACAGTCGTCCTAAATTGTAAAATAAAAGTAATGCCCTAATCTCATTTTAACAAGTTAAGGAGTTTTAAAAAGTTTTGTAGCCAATAATAAATCAACGGTAATCAAAATGTCTTTTGCTGACACAGTGTCTGATTAGACTCAGTTTAATAGCGAGCGAGCGACAGAGAGAGAGAGAGAGGGGGGAGAGAGAGAGGGGGGGGAGAGGAGAGAGAGAAAATCAGTGTCGAAGGCATGAAACAGGGTGCGAACTGCGAAGTGACATTTAAAGTTTTAAAATATAGTGAACGAGAGGGAGAAGAGAGAGAAAGAGAGAGAGAGAGAGAATCAAATATCCCATCTCGATCAGGTTTTTGTCCAGTTTCCCAGATCCATTGAGCAAATGCTGAGATGGCCCCTTGTTTTTCTTCTGGACATAAATGTGGCTTCACTATGCGCACGTTTCGTCCAGCACTCCTTTTGCTTTTAGTGGTAGGAGTAGAGCTGAGGGTGAGTTACTATTTTGTTATCAATGCAGAAAAATCACATCTGCAGTCCGTTTACTGTTGCAATTATGTTTTCTATAACTCGGGAACGAAAATATCTACAGTTAGTGTAAATAGTGAGTGGACACTTACGTAATCTTTCTGTTTTGGGTCAGTGGAAACTATGGAGAGGGATTGAACATGAATAAATTAAACAGTCTTGACCATAAATAAGTTCTTCCTATATTTCCACAAAAATTGTGTCACAAAATTAAACAAATACCTTGGTACTGACAAAAACAAGAATCACTGCGCCGAAACGGGACGCAAAAAGTCTTTGGACATTTATAGTTCTAATGAACAAATTTGCTAAAAAAAAATCATGCTAATATTTTGTGGGATTTCCCTTGGCACGAATCACAGCCCTAAATCTCTGTGGCATGGAATTCACAAGATTTTGTACCATTCCAGGAGAAATATTACTCCATTCTTCTCGTAACGCTGCCTTCAATTCTGTTTTGTTTGAAATTTTTTCTATTTCTAATTTTTTTCTCCGGAAAACTCCATAAATGTTCTATGGGATTTAAGTCTGGCGATTGAGGAGGGGAGTGCAGTTGTTTTGGTGTATTATACAATAACCAAAGTTTCGTATATAAAGCAGTATGCTTAGGATCATTGTTCTGTTGAAAAATATAGTCTTGTTCTAAATTCATTGCAGCACTGGCTCTTAAATTATTTCTTAAAATATCAATGTAGACATACTGGTTCATTATACCATCTATAAAATGCAAATTTCCGACTCCACTAGCACTCATGCATCCCCATACTAAGACCGAGCCACCCCCCGTGTTTTACGGTTGGAATTAAATTTTGCGGCTTGAAGTCTGTGTTCTTTTTCCTCCACACTAGACGCCGACCATTCGTTCCAAAAACGGAAAATTGGTTCTCATCTCAAAGATGAATTTTCGCCAAAATTCAGAACCAAAATTATCATGTTTCTTGGCAATTCCAGATGCTTCTTCCTGTTGGCTGCACTTCCCAAAACTTCTTCCGCCCTGCTCGCCCGTGATAAGCATTTCGTCGCATCACCTTCTGCACAGTGCTTGGAGAAATGCGTTCCCGATCTCCAGGAGACCCGCGACCAAGGTCGGGCACTTACCCTTGGGTTTCTCTTAGCTACCCGCAGCATACACCGTTCGTCTTGAACCGTTAACACTCTAGGGCGACCATTGCGCGGTTTATTTTCCAAGGTCTTTCTCTCTCCAAAACGGTCTATGATGGCGTGAACCATGGATTTCGGAACCCCGGACAGTCTAGAAATGTCCCGTAAGGATTTGCATTCATTATGCAGCAGAATTATTCGCAGTCGTTCACAGACAGTGAATTCCCTCCTTATGGGCCCCTATTCACAATCGATTTTGTCGCTACAAATTTCTAATTGAAACTGGGCTCAGGGGAAAGGTGAAGTGACGGTTGGAAAGGTACAAAGAACGGCTGACATCTGGGCAGAAACACATTTTCGAAAACGCGACGCAGTTTTACTTACATATTCTTTCAGTATCCAAAGACTTTTTGCGCCTGCTATCAATGGCATTCTTATTAACACTTGCTTTTACATACGTCTCTATTTCGAGATTTAAAAAAATGTTTTTGAGAAATGAAGAGAGCATCCTAGTTAAAATAAATTTATTTTTTCCTCTTATTTTTATGACGCCTAAAACTCAAATCAGTTATTATTGAGTGAAAAGAACGGGTGTCCATTCACTTTTACACTAACTGTAGTTTTTCAAATAATATTGCCAATCTCGCGCCTCTTTTTTCTTGATTCTGGACCTCACGAAAATATGCGCAGATAATCACCTCCCCCATACGTTATTTACAGTTTTACTGTTTTTTGACCAAATAAATATCAAATAGTGGAGGTCGTGAATGATAAGAGGTCATTAGGATAGGTTCAGATTAACAATCAAAACATTAGACTTCATTCAATACTTCGAGAAGTTATAGAGTTACACAAGTTAAGAGTTTTATAAAGTTTTGTAGCCAATAATAAACCAACGGCAATCAAAATGTCTTTCGCTGACACAGTGATTGATTAGACTCAGTTGAATGGCCATAGAAGGAGGGAGAGAGAGAGAGAGAGAGAGAGAGAGAGAGATTGAAAGTGTGTAGAACTAATAAGTAACGGTCCGGTAAATTAGAAGCAAGATAAGAGAATTTCAGACGTAAAGAGACAACCAAAATAGGCTGTAGTACTTAAGTCTTTAAAATAGGGTGAACGAGAAGGAAAAAGAGATTAATAAAAATAATAGAAATTGTCAACGAATAAAGAGCACATTAGGTTACACGCAGATATAACAATCGAAAGATTAGACTTTATTCAATACTTCGTATATACATTTAAAATTTCATTAACTTCATTACATTATTCAGAATAGTAATTACAGACATTCATTACCAACTATGAACCTCCTCCATACCTCCTAAACAGTTCACAATATCGAAATGAAGGTTTCGCTCAATGACAATGAAAAATGGGACAGGTTATATACCGAAGTGATTCTGTTGGTATTATTTTTAACTTCGAAAATATTCCATCACATCTGATTTTTACTTTCCCGTATACGTACGTATACACGGAGTGGTATACGTAGTATAGGGAAAGTTATGTAATGCTGCGCGAAAAAATGGCCAATTTTCGGCGGAAAAAAATTAATTGCCGGGCCGTGAGACCGAATAAGTGGATAAAACCAGTTGCTAAATTAAGAATAAAAAATCCTCTATTTCGTGGTGTGGTCAAAATCCATGATTTGTTGCTTCTTTATATACTGCGATTTTTGTAGGAAGAGCTCTCAAGGCCACTCAAATCCCATCTTCGCGATGGAATATGTCACGGCATTTCGTGTCATTCACAGTCATTCCGCTAGATTTCGCACGATCGCGACCGTATGAAGCAGTGCTTGCGATCATGCGACTTCTACCGGCAAGACCGAGAAAAGACGCCAAATGCCGTGACATATTCCATCGCGAAGATGGGATTTGAGTGGCCTTGAGAGCTCTTCCTACAAAAACCGCAGTATACTTAAAAATCGATTGACGGCATTCCGTCCGTCTGTCCGTCTGTGGTCAACGCTAGCGCCTAAACCGTTCGGTCGATTTTCTTCAAAATTGATATTCCCCAGTCGATCTGATTCTAGTCGAAGCTTTGTGATTTTGAAAAAGATTCTTTAAAATTTGGGGGTACTTTATATGAAGCCCCCGGGGATTTTCAACATTTTCTCAAAAACGGCTCCAAATTTTTTCTTTAAATTTCTTGTATGAATAGAGGAAAATACACTTTTTAACATGGCATAGGTCCGATTTTCACGTACAGCTCTGAATTTTCGAAAATTGTGAAAGTTTGAATTTTTTTCGGCGTCTTTCTCCAACTACAAAATTGAAGATAGAGATTTTTTCTTCAAATAAAATTTGTTCTGCATATTAAGTTCTTTAATAAAGGTCATGTAAATGTTTTTCACAATTTTGGTAGTTTTCGTGCAATATTGCGTGCAATATGTGCAATTTTAAAAAATTACAAAAACAAAATTTTCTCAAAAACGGCTCCAAGTTTTTCTTTAAACTTTTGGTAGGGATAGTGGTAAATGTACTCTATCAATGACATAAGAGCCATTTTGGTCTATCGGTTGGTTTTTTCAAAAATTACAAAAACGTAAATTTTTTTACTTGTCTCTCACGTTGTTAATATTTACATTATCGGCGATTTTTTTACATTATTATATTTACGAGTATACATGCTTTAAATAATGCTTCAAGTAAAGTTTCTCGAAAACACTACCGTTTTCTGTGAAAAGTAGCTCAAATTTCGGCATTTTCAGAAATGCTCAAACGTCATTTTCTCGTATATGGCTGCAATTTTTTTCTTGAAACTTTTGTAACGGATTGTGCTAATTACACTCATTAGTATAGCGTGAAGTTTATTTTGAGTTTTTTTTGTTTTTTTCAAAAATTATATAAATGTAAATTTTTTGAAAGATCTCTCACATCTTTAATATGCACATTATTCGCAATTTGTAAAGATGATTATATTTGTGAGTGTAAGTGCTTCAAATAACTTCAAATAAAGTATTTTGAAAACCCAAAAATTTTCTGTGAAAATGAGCTTCAAATTTCGCATTTTTAGTAGTGCTAAAACGCCATTTTCTCTTAAACGGCACATAATTTTTAAAAGAAAATTTCCATTTACGGCTAGGTTTTTGTGTTCTTTAATATTCTAAAATTAATGTTTCTGTTCTACCAATAGGAAACCGAAAAATTAAGAAAATGACAAAAAAATGTACTTTTGGCGATGATAGATGGTAGCTGGCAAGAAAGAGTATGTGGCAATTCCGAATAGCTAGCGAAGACCCAGGAAAATAGAAAACTAATACGGGAAAGTCTGAGCCATTCTGTTTCTGTTTTTTGACAAATAAATAAATAAAATAAATACGGTCATGCTTAATTTTTTCAAAATACGAGTAGTTTTTCTTTAATTTTGTGACAAACGTTATAGGCCGCTGTAAATTTACTGCGCTTCGGACAGCTGGATGCGTCGTAAATTAGAATGTGCAATTTTGTATATTATTTCTTTCTTCGTTTCTTACATTCGAACTTTGTTATAGACTTACATATTAATATTTTAGAAATTGTTTATTTTGAAATATTTGAAATAAGTAAAAAGAATTAATAGCTCTCAGAATAGCGACAATGCAGGGTCTGCAACAATGGAATTCACTTTGCGCTCGCGAATATCTGTGAATTAGTGTCATTGTTGTGACCTAATGGAGCTGTATGAAAAGGAGTTATAATTGTCTAATTTATGTTGATATTTGCAGGCAAATATTTAGTTTTGCACCAAATGCTGTACCATTTGTAGTGAGTAGAGAATTTGTTGCATGGTTTTAAAATACTCTTCCCTAATCACGGCCCAATGGAAGGCATTTCTATATTTCCAGGGTATCAGGCTTCTTTTTCCAATACAGGGTTACAAAACTTTTGCATTCTATTTTTGTGAAGCTGTAGAATTCACGTAGTTCTGACAACACTGCAATGGAAATAGTGAGTTCCAAGCGAAGATGTTAGTAGCGCATAAAGTGCAATATTACAGTACTACTTAGCTGTTTCCTCTAATACGGGAAAGTAAGTGCTGTTGTAGCACCACTAGTTTTAAATGGAACCACTGTATAAGGTGTTTTTCTTTTTTATCTGCACTGGATAAATAATAAAAAGAGGAATACAATGGTGAATCTTTGTTAATCATTTAAAAGGAATATTGACTAAAAATGTGAATTTATGATGAGTAACTTGAAATTAGTATAGCAGTTGTTGCAACGGACAATATTTCCTTTCAGGCGCCGTTTCAGTTTTCGCCTTGGAAGCAAGTGACCTTGCGTTGGTGAGGCCGTTCTTCTAAAAGGGGAGGCAGGGAGTGAACGAGGCGACAAATATCCTACCAAACGTTTATTTCAGACTACAAAATTTAAAATGCTGTTGCCACAAAATACCTTCTTTGGATGTACATTTACATTTGCACATCTGCAGTTTTTACTGCAAAAATGGAATGTTACACACCTCAAACTTCCGCAATGTTTTTTTCATGTCTAGGTGAGTCGAAAGCATACACCCCCTTTCGTGAAAAATCTTAAAAGGTGAGATCTGGACTAATGCAAGTCAATTAATTATATCACTCCACCCCGTCAATCGGTTTGGGTATTCTTGGTTTAGGCCTATGTCACACGAGTATTGTGTTGACGCTTGTTAAGTAGCGTGCGTTGTAGATTAACACCGTATTTTATGCGGAACGGCCAAAGTCTCTTTTATAATAGTCTTATTTTACGGTGCGCGATAAAATTCGCAAAACAACGTTCGTGCTGAAAATTCAAGGCAGGATAGTACAATACAAATTTTGTTTCCTTTTTTATCCTTTTGGTACGTTTATTTTCTTAAAAGAAAGTAGACTATCTGAAAATAATAATAATAATAATAATAAAGAAACCATTGATCATATTGTCTCAGCTTGTCCAATCCTAGCAAAGACCGAATATCTTAAAAGACATGACAGGGTGTGTAGCTACCTCCACTGGCAGATCTGTACCGCCCTCGAAGTTCCAAACACATGCCCCAAGTGGTACGAACACTCACCGAAAACCGGTGACGTCTGTTGGATTGTGTACGATATTGTACGACCAACAAATTCAAACTGATCGCACGATAGCGGCAAACAAACCGGATATAGTTATCCGGGATTTGGCGAAAAAATCGTGTTTACTTATCGATGTTGCTGTACCTTGCGATCAAAACGTCGTTACCAAGGAGGCAGAGAAACGTCTTAAATACAAGAGTTTGGAAATCGAGATCAGCCGAATGTGGGGCGTAAAAGCACAGGTCGTCCCGATAGTTATCGGAGCTCTGGGATTTGTTCCGCAAAATTTGAGTAAGAACTTGTCTAAACTCCCAGGTAATTCAAAAGACTGGGAAGTGCAAGAAATTGCTTTATTTGGAAACAGCCCACATTTTGCGTAAAGTATTGTAGAGGCACTGATAGTCACCGAATCTGCTCCTTAGGTAGCTGGTTGCAACCTGGAGTAGATTTTATATTCAGCCGACTCATAAGATCTTTAGTCGTGATGTAATGGAATAATAATAATAATAATAATAATAATAATAGATAATTGCTTCTAATCAACAATCTATACAATTATCTCGAGATATTGTGAAAAATCTTCAAAATCTTCTCTTCCTTTCTACCAAAAACGTTTTAAAAGCAGACTTGCTGCTACAGCCATTTTAAATCTAGCTGAGTTTCAAAATTATCTTCATTATCATCTTTCTTACGCTGTTACTTTTTGACATCGTTCTTTTCAATGGTTGAAATTCTGTACTAATTTCAACAATTGAAGAAACCATTAATTAAGTTGAATCATTGGAATAAAAACTCCTCTCACTCTGATATTTAATACTGTTGTTTGTCTCCATATCCTCCCCGACAGAATCATGGATTTGCAGGAGAGGCACCCACTCCCCGCACCCTCTTCCTTCTCAGGCGGTCGGCGCCGCGAAGGCCATCTGCCCCAAAGCCGATCGCTGCGACGCGACGGCTGCAGGGGAAATTTTATCAGCACCAACTACGGCGTAATTTCAAATCACTAAGAAGAAATACAGTGAATGTCAAAAGTAGTGAAACACCTTGAAAATCTGAGAATATGAATAAATTTTACATAGAAAAGTAATCTAAATGAAAGATTAAATAGTTTTAAATTAAATTACTTTATATACAGTAAATTAAATACTTTATATACAGTAAATTTGCTGCAATAAAAAACTCTCAAAATCAAGCCCAGGAAATTGAGAAATCAGAAATATAAACCGTAATTTCATAGAAAAAGGAAGCCAAAAGTATTGGAACATGCAAACTCTCAAACTCTGTAACGGCTTTCTTGGAAGTCCCCGCGGCCGCAGTCATCTGTGGATTGACCTTCAACTTGTTAGTCGGGACTCTCCTCTTAACCCTTAGCTGTAACGGTTTTCGAATTAATTTCGTTTCGGGTATTAATCAATCGGTGAGTCAGAAGTGTACGATTCTGAAATATTTGTTCATCAAATGTCACTACGGGACGTAAAAAAGGAAACAAGTGAAGAATAGAGAAAATTAATAATTAGTATGCGTAATGATTGCAGATCTTTGAGGGAAATAGGAAATATTATGAAAAGATCACACACTTCACTGTTTAATGTAATTGATAGGTATTGTGTTCGGGAAACAGTGACGAACAAGCGCAGGTGTGGACAGCCACAGAACGAACGTGACACAAGAACTTTTTTCGCGACATTAAAATATGTCCCAACTTGTTTCTGGAGTAGACATTTCTCCTAGTACAGTTCGCATAAAGTCTAGCGCGCACTGGGTCGGTACAGCACGGACGGACAGGACGGACGGAATTTTTTTAAAAGTTCATTGTATAGTTTCCCGTAAGGGTGCGCGCACTAGACCGGCATGGACGGGACGGGACGGGACGGGACGATGAGCACCTTCCGCCGTTTGCAAAAAGTCCGAAGGAAAGATTTTCTGGACAGCCCGACGTGCTGATGACGTCATCGGCACTGTCGGGGGCAGAGAGTATAGTCAGGACGCCGCCCTTGCCGCCGTTGCAGTTGTGAGGTTACCTGAAGCGTGAGGAGCGAACATGCGTCCAAATTAACTATGTTGATCCAAAATTATCCAGAGTTGAAAGACGTGATATTTTTATTGAATGTATGACCTTGTTAAAAAGTGTAATTTAGTTGAGTAGCTAAACTATCTGAATCAAGGAGTATCATTTGGCAAAATAACTAGTTATTTATGAGAAGCTGTGCAGTCTCAGCAAAACTTGGTTTATTTATGCACGGTAAATAAATTATGACATATTTTGAAATGATACATTAGTTTATTAGTAAATGTAAATTATTTGTATGTACCTGTTTTGCATATATTGTGTCTTAACTGTGCCGTTTATTTTCTTGAGTTTGAAAATAAAGCATTGCAATGGTAATTATGTTCCTTATACAATTACAATATTTATTTCCTATTATAAAATTACAATACTTACCAAAATATTTCATTGTATAGTAGACTTTTCAAAATACACAATTTTCCTTCAAATTTATCACAATACGTCCTAAAGTATTGAAATAATTTTTCATCTTCCAGCAGGTCGGGATACAATATGTGAAATTCACCTTTTGCCGTTCTTATGTTTAGAAGAGAATCTGGGCTTTCTTCGGCTCCTTGCCTCATTTTCTTTTTCCTGTATTAAAAATCAACGTATGCAATTGCTTCTTTACTTCAATTACGGAGCCGCCGTCGGACACAATACCAAACACTGAGCGAGATGCCAAATGACAGAACTGTCCGAAGTGTCCGTTCCATCCCCTCCGTCCCGGCCTAGAACGCTCGACCCACACAAAACAGCCGTCCACCCTATCCCGTCTGTCCGTACCGTACCCAGCCAGTGTGCGTGTAGCTTAATACTAAGAAACAGTAGGTACCATGGACGTGTGGCACGTAGGAAATTCTGAATCAATGACATTAACAGAAAAAAAGCGCTTAGAATTTACTTAAAATTATTGAAATAGTTCGCAATAAATGTGGGAACAGTTTGGTTTTACTGATGAAAGTAATTTTAATGTTTTTGGTGCAGATGGTAGATGTATGCACACAGAAAGACGTAGACACGCAGAAAGAAAAACACACAGAAAATTAAACGATCAATTTCAATATCGCCACATGAAATTCTTGATTGACAAGTCGGAAAATCCTTACCAAGAACTCTGCTCTACTGAGCCTTTGTATCTACTGATTCCTCTCAGATCATGTTGTGAGAGGCCAAACTTAAAAATAAATTAAGTTACTATTTTGACACTTCTTTCGCAATTTTCTGCTTCAATGTCAATTCATTTCATTAAGTTCGAAAGTGCCAATTTGGGTGGCTGAGGTCGCTACGAGCGTGTATCAACTCAACGCTTCGGTCCAAAGGATCGTGGGTTCGAGTCCCGCCTTGGGCATGGCTGATTGTCCCTTGTCTCCCATTTACATGTTGTCGCCGAGGGCCTCGCTCTCCGCTCACCCCTGATCAGTGGAGCCCGAATGAGTCTAATGTATGGTCGTTTACACGTCTCATTGAACGTCAAGATTAACCGGCAGTCGGCTAGATAAAAGCCCCCCAAAAAATCTTCGAAAGTACACCACGTTCATAAATATGCTGCCTAAGAAAAAATTGGGTGCTTTGAAAACTGTTCACTGAATATTAAACACGATCTCATAATAGTACATAATAATAAGTTAATAATGTTATTCATACTATTTTGAATATTAATGGAAGGTGAATTCTAAAATGTATTGTTTTATTTTATTTTCTTCTTTGCTAAAATAGTGAATAATATACTACCTCCGAATAAGCACAGTTCACGATCCCATTGATCTGTGATGATTGATCACTGATCATTGTAGCAGTAAAGATTTTGCTTTCTTTGAACGAACATTTATTGAGCTATAAAAAGTGAGCCACGATGAACAATTTTGAACAATAATGAAATTGTAAAATTCTCGACCTATTCCAAAATATGTTGAACATTCTATTAAAAAACTTACAGAACCTAGTTTCTAAATGCAAGTCGAGCAGTGACAGTTCAGATTCAAAATAAACGGCCGACTCAAATAAAAACGTGGCCCAACCCTGCGAATAAGGCAAAGACGCGCGACCAGTGGCGTCCGCCCTCGGCGCAGGCCGACATCCCATTAGACGCGCGTGAGGAGTGGCCGCGGAAGCGAGAGGCGCTGAGGGCGACCGGAGGGCGAGAGAGCGGGGTGCGAGGCGTGGCGCCGCGCCTGTGGCGAGTGCGGCCGAGATAAACAGGCGAACAGCAGAGGGCCGGGCCGAGGCGGTCGGCGCTGTTTGCCGCGGCGCGGCGCGGCGCGGCGCGGTGTGGCGTGGCGTGGCGGGGCCTCTAGCGAGCGTGATCGGAATGGCTGCGGGTGGGGCGGCTCCGCTGGGAACGCAGCCCGCCATAGGCACTGCGCGCGCCGAGCGGCTTAAAGAGGAACGACGCCCGCTCGGCCTCGCCAAGGGCAGCGGTGGTTGCGAGGGAGAGGGGCATGGAGGGTATGCTCCCCTCAGACTGGGGTTGCTATCCCAACTGTTCTTATAATAATTTATGAACTGCTTTGGGAAAGATCTCGGTGGCAGCTCTCATCAAGTAGATACATCAAGTAATAAATTTACATACAAGTTACACATAAAATGAAGTACATTGTAAATACATTTTTATGCAGATTGTGACTAATACTAATTGAATACAAAATTAGAATTTTCTAGTCCAACATATGTACAATTATTACTGTAATTACTTATTACTTTCTATATTTTTCGTTGGCATGATAGACAATTTTGCTTCAAGGCCGGCTACGGGGAAACTGTTTCTGTGCCGGCAAAATTGGATTTTAACTCCGCTGACTTCCGAGACGATTAAATACTAGCTCTTGGCGCACCAAAATAAATTTTAACTATTGAATAGTCGTAGAGAATTTTAAGCCATTGTATATTATAATGTAGAATGCCATTGAACTAAATAGTAAAATGATTTAAAAATTTGGAAAATGAAATTTAGGTTACTGGAAAGAAAATCTGTGATCGGGAAATTGAATGACTGTAAGTAAAGTAAATATTTGTGATCGTATTGTACATGATTTTCTTTCCTCGGTTATTACTAAAGATAATGTCTTATTCTTCACAGCGGTTGTCACAGTGCCTGATGAAACAAAAAACACTTTCTGGCAAGTGGCACCGGTTCCACAGGTCAATATGTTATGGATTTTTACTCAAATATTTGAGCCCAAACGAACATTCCGCACTTTATAAATAATTGTTTTGTAAATGTGCATACAGTAAGCCCTCTTTAGGACATCTTCGCGTAATACGAACTTCGCCCTATACGAAAAAGAAATTCTGTTCTGGCAATTATTTATGGTAATATGGAAGTCACGAAACTTTAGCACCTCCCGTCTGTTTTGAACGGTTGATACAATGCAATGCAGTTTTCACGGAAGTGAATGGAGTAATAATAGTTACATTGTTCTTTACTTTTTATCATATGTATTTTACGAGATACGGTGGTAACTTTTGTCTTTGGAAGAATACATATTTTGAGTGTGTCCTGACTGGCGAAAAAAGACGAATGCAATGATATACATAGCTATGTTGAATACGGATTTTTTTGAGTAAGTAATTTTTAGTAAATTAGCGACGCGATTAACGACTGCGGTACTCGCCGGCACGCTGGTCAAGGTCACGCAGAGACCTCTCTACTAACATGCTCTCGGTAACAGTGTTTCGGAAAGCAGATCACAGGGATTGAAAGTACTAAAAGAATTCATGTCCACAAAACGGTTGTATTTTTTATTGTCATTGAAACGGTACTGGTTTTTTTCTATCTCTGATTCTTATACTTTACTTACTTAATTACTTATTTTTTATCTTTACTCATTTACTGATTTACTTACAACTCTAGGAGCATGTGACATACTACCCGGAACCGTTTACGGAAATATTTTAGGATCGTGGGGTGAGAAGCCGCCTATACAGGGTACGGTATTTATCGTAATTGCAGAATATAAATACGAAGCAAAAAATAAAGAAAACGAGACTTCTGATTATAAAGCCACCATCAATTCGCGTATTGGGTTTATTCATTACCTATTATTGGCCCACCTCGCGCCAATGACATCGTTGTGAAAACTTTTACAATAAAGAAAATACCTAGTAGACAAATCAACATAAAACCTATTTACATCACGCACACTTAACATTCAAAATACTCACTCATACTGCGCGTGTTTTCCTTAAACATGGACATATTTACAATTACTTTTAAAAATTATTAGTTTTTTTCTTTCGTTTCACAACACATAACTTGGCCTTCTTACACACGTTACGCCGGCAGTCAATAAAATAATTAAAACACTTCTCTTTTTGAAGCTTCGGCAACGCTGGGCACCATATCACCAGTCAAACCAGCTCCATCATCTCGCTTTCAATATTCTGGATCTCCATTACACAATGTACGCGAGCTCCACCGCTATTTCGCTTCACCAATAAAAATCACAACACCATCTGAACGCCTCCGTTCGAGCCCCGACACGTTCATAACATGCACCGGCCTCTACGACATCCGTATGCCGTCTGGTCAACTAGCTGCTTGCATTCACCACGAAAACGTGAAAAAACAACCGTCTCTTTCGTCTTTTGTCCCAGGCATTGTTTCGTGGCGAAAATTGCGTTTTCTCCCTTATTCTGACACACATTCATTTACAATTTTTTGAAATAAATTACTTGTGCAATTTATTTGAGCGTCCTTAAACACTTCAAAACTGTTTTAATTTAGCTCTTTTACTATGACTTGCGTCCTTACTTACATGAAGTCATTCACTTTTCTGCTAACGTCAATTAAAATTATTATAATTTTGCAAAATTTATAATATTCTCGCATCTAATACTCATTGGCACATCACAACTTCAAATATTCTTCACAAATTCAAATATTTATTTGTCGTTGTTTGCTCGAATTTTCAGTAAATTTGCGACGTTGGTGTAATAAAAATACAAAATGTTCCTACGCCTCCGCGCCGTCGTTTGTCACTACGACATGCCATTATTTTACCTTTGCTCAAATATTCCAAAATTTTTTTTCTCGGCATGTTCATGTGAACCGTCACACCATGGATTCCAAGTTTTGCGCAATTGCAACAAGTGTTGCAACGTGACATGAGTTGCGGGTTGCATGAGCTCTGCTACAATTTACGCAATGACTTCTAAATGAAACAATATTTTCATGATAGGAAAACATTCACATTCGTTCATGCAGTTCAATGTACGATTAAATCGTTTTCAGACACCGTTTAAGGAAAGGAAAATAGTATTTTATGCAATTAGTTTATAATGTTAAGGTTTATTACATGAGTACAAGTTTTTGAAAATGAGCGACATTACGAACGAGTTTTCAAATTTGTATGAATGCAATAAAGCAACATTATAAACGAGCTGCTATTTTTTATATTATCAATTTAGAATCAAATTTAATTTTGCGAAACAACTTTCTTGTCACGTTTTGGGTATTTGTCGTATATGCGAGAAAACGGAGGTCAGCTGTTTCGTTTACCGTTATCTCTCCATAGTTTTTTCTTTGCGTTTGGCTGAATATTTAATGACGCAATTATACGTGCCTTAAACAGCAAATACATCATAATCTTTGCTGTAAGATGTCCTTTTATGAGCGATTTCTTGTCACTGAAAATGTTGTTTCTGACGCTGGATTAGAAAACAAGCAAAATATTTGACAGCCTAATAGAGAAAATTGAACGTTTCGAAAAACTATTGATACGTAACATTAGAAAACACTCCAAAATGGAGATATATCTTTCGAAAGATATTCTCTACTATTGCGTTATTCTATTGTTTCCAACTTCAATCCTTTTGATGCCCAAGATTATTTCTATTTTCAGCAGTACCACACTCAACAGGTTTTATGTTTACTTTTTTATTAAGAACCTTCATTTCTTCTTAACGTGTTATAATTTCAACGTAAAAATGTCCTCAGATATTTTTCCTTTCCTTTTTACTGCATATTACCAACAATTTACAATACCATATTTTATTTCACGTCACATACAAACATCCTTTAAAACGTGACATGTAGAAGGCATTTTCCCTACAATTTTCTGAATATTAACAACACTGTACATCATCGTACTTTTTCCTTCAAGAATTTTAGAATACTTATGGAAAAATAAATACTTGCATTTAAAAAAATCAAAAATGAGTCATATAAAAAAATTCAAAAAATTGCCTTCATCTTCTCCCAACAACTTGATGCAAACTGCATCCCGATGTCTCCAACAGTTTCGAAGATTTTTGCTGTAACCGTCTTCGGCACTTCACGCTGTATTTTAGACCACATACCGCTTCGTACAGCCTCACACCTCGACATTTTCATTTCAGTTTAATTTCCATTTCAGTTTCATTGGACTTCCGGCAATATTGCCAAACGATGAACAGTATAAAGTAAATAATTTAGAAAACAGAAAACTTTTCGATTTTTACACTACGAAATAATCGCCTTGTTTCAATACCTCAATTTATCATCTCTTGCAGTAAACAAATGTTTTTAAAGAGATTTTACAATGTTATCTATTTCTATACACAATTTTGAATTTCTTTTTGTGAAATTATTTCATTCACAATTAACTTGATGTATACACCCACTCGTATATGATGTGTTGACATTCAGGAAGTGAAATTCAGAGTTCCAATTTTCAGGCTTTAAATGAACAGCCTGTGATAACAGAGACAACGGAGCGTTTGTATGCTAGATCAATGGATTGCTCTATTAAGCAAACAAAATTCAAAATAAACCGTACTAGAGATCAAAGGGTGCAAGAATTATATGACACAACGGAATATGGTAGCAGTTTGTAGAGATACTAATTGCTTTTGGAAGTTGCAAATTCAGAATGACAAAGGGAATTACTGCAGTACTTGCTGTGAATGAGTGTGAAAACGTGACTTCTCTCCATTATATCCCTTCAATTACGATAGCAAATTTTCTATTTTTCTGTTTGTTAGTCAACGCTTTACATCTAGTTCAAAGTTGATCATTTTCTTTTGTAGCAGTGAAACAAAAAATAATAATAGACTCTAGCCACGCGGAACTTGATCAAAATTTAGACATGCCTTTCCTGCTCACAGTATTACGTTTGTTGACAGCTCCTGATACCCTGTATTCAAAATATCAAGGTCTGAAATCCCTTTGCAACACTCATTTTATGGAAAAACGTACAGTAGTATCAATGAGCAAGCGTTTTCTAAAATGTTGTATGAACTAGGAATATAATATTTCAGTCATAATGTCAATAATATTTACATTTCCGACTTCCATGACGACTACATTTTTTAAACTAACTTTTAAAAATTTTTATTAGAATAATTAAAATTTTGCTTGTGTTGCTTTTACTGCTACAGACTAATATTTATTGATATTCTTTGATGTTGTGAGTCGAATCCTGCAAATCGAATCTATATTTCCTCGATGTTTAGTTTTTAGGTATTTTGTATTTCCGTAGTTCTTGAAAATAATATAACAAATATAAAGCAAATAACACTCTCACAAGATTGAATTCTGCCCCCTTTTTTATTCAATTTCCATATATTTAGAGAAGACACAGAGTAATATGTTTCAAATGCACGGATCCTATTGTGGTTCCTAGAAAACACGAAAATTAATTTCAAAAGTGAATTTATTTTTTTAGTGAACTGCATAAATATAAGAAATTATTTTCTTAAAAATTGTCCATAACAATCGCTTGAATTTTTAATAATATACCATTTATTTTTCATTTTCTATAAGAACAGGTAAAGTAAGTTTGTTTTGTTTACCAACAATTTTCGGAAGATTGTCCTCAGACTTCGTCTTTTCTCCATTCCCCTTCCCTTTTTAAACAAAAACCCTGGAACATGCCGACACTTTCCGAGATCGTTGGTGTCAGCGTCTCGGCGGTATGTGAGATGCTGGATACACCCCGCCCACGAGTTAATAACATGCAAAAACACACAGGCTTTAGAGAGTACCGTTGACTCTAACGACTCCCTGAAATTTCAAACTGAACATCTGCATATACGATGGGCTTGGGGCAATAACAAGGTAAGTCACAGTTGTCTCAACAAGCTTCACACACTTCGTAAATATTATTATCTCAGTTGCCTTAGAATTTGTTACAATAAATGTTTTGTTCATATTCATGAAGGGCTTGTGGCAATAACTTGGTGAAATACACTTTGAATAATATGAAGATATTAACATTTACAAAGAACGCGAAGCTTGTTGTGGCTGGTGTGATTTTTGTTACTACCCCAACCCCTTCATATAATGCCTGGGATTGAATAAAACTGTGAGAGCGTCATAGCACCTACGCCAAATGCCTCATTCAAATTATTATTAACTCAATATTACTAATGTGACTTTCAAAATTTTCTAGAAAATGACCGCAATTATTTCTTCTATTTTTTCCTGAAATAGAATAAAATGAATTTTTAAATACGGTATACCTCTAATTTTCATTAAAACCTACATTTTGAAAATTTCAAAAGTTGAATATTATTTTCGATCTTCAATATTAAATCCAGCTATTTCTCTCTTAATGCAATTTATCCCTCAATTGCAGATCTTTGACTTATGTCATACGCTTTTCTTAAATATGAGTAGTCGTTGAGTTGAAGCACGATGGAGGTTTCGGTATGCCCACTGGTTAATTTCTTTTTTGGGAAGCCGTAAGAGACATAAAATTACTATGGTATTTTCTGTGACTAATGTTAGCAGACACATTTTTTATTGGCCCTTTCGAAATCTATTCCGATTCAGCCGGAAACTGTCATTCTCTATCTCATTAGCATGAAGTGAAATAGTTTTTGTAAGCACCCCAAGTGAACAATATGAATCTATTTAAGATGATGAGAAATTAAGTTCTCTTTGTTACAAAGTATATTTAAATTATGATCATAATGTAAAATAAACAAAGTACCGAAATAACTCGGAGACTTAAGGGTAAATCCGGAGCTTGGAGATTGGCGGGGCTTAAAACTCGGAGACCCTTCTACTAAGTCAATATAGGTGGTAACTCGCTTGTAAAACCGTTGCTGGTTTGCGAATGTCTGTTTAGATACAATGTGGTGCTTTTTCTGCTTTTACTAATAAAAATATACTACTTTCTAAATATTCGAATATTTTTTTCACTTATTTAAAAAACTATTTTGGAGATGTTTTTTTTTTCTTGTGCATCCCCGATAAGGGCAGCTTTTGTAGCTACGTGCTATAGGTGAAATTTAAACCCGTTGCTGATTCGCGAATGTCTTCTTAGATACAACGTGGTGCTGTTCCTGGTGACGTACGTGCTGCCCATGTGCGCCATGGTGGTGTGCTACACGGCCATGGGACGAGAGCTCTGGGGCAGCCGCTCCATCGGGGAGATGACGCAGCGCCAGATAGACTCTATCCGTTCCAAGCGCAAGGTAAGGCAGAGGGCAGAGTCTACCTGACACGGCAAAGGAATTTGGTCGGGTACGTATTTGTGCTTTTACGCACAAAGTTGAATGATCTCGCTTAAAGCAAAGTGACATACTACCTGGTTGGCAAAATTGGCAACATTTATTGCTATTTGATTTTCTTTTAAACGATGAAACAACGTTCGCATCTGTACGTTCGCGACGTACTGGTGAGCTCATTAAACTCAGAGCAACTAGACAAATAGAAATGAGAAAAGATTTTTAAAAAAATGTTTATTCCAACGTATTATTTTGTCGTTTTAAAGTATTTTCTGAAACTTTTCGGTCTTATATAGCGTTTTAATATCGATGAGAATATTTATTACATGAATGATTTGTTCCAAGTCGCAGATGATCGTTCACGCGCATGAGCTTATCCACTTGTTTTTAAATGTTAAAGAGATCACACTGCTTACTGAAGTTCGTGAATGTCTGCTGGCTTTGAAAGTGGTCCGTAGGCATGAATTTGGGACGGAAGTGTATATTGTGATAAAATAATGATGATTTACTTTTAATTTACTTTACTTTGCTAGCTCAGTTCTTTGGTTCTCATGCTCTCTATACAGAGAAGCCTGGAAGTCTGAAATTATTTATATTCCGAAGGAATTACATATAACGTGGCACAACAATAATTTTGTTTATTAAAAATTGAATTTGGGATTAACAATATAAATTCTCTTGATTGATTGCATACATCAGGTTCACGGTACCGAATTGTCTGGCGTTGTGAAACGATGGCCCCGCAGTTCGTAGCCCCTTGACTTCCGCGCCGAAAATCCCTCTTCGCGCCGGTCGTCGCCGAAGTCGTCTGCTTCTTTCTTGCTGACTCACTTCTTGCACTATTGTTCCACAATCTATCCTCCCTATTCAACGTCGAAGTCCTACTTAAAAATTCAGATTACATTCGCGCCGCTACCACCACGATGCCAGTCAACCACCAACTCTCTAGTCCAGCGCCTCCTCTCGCCCGTCAACATCCTTCGTTACCTAGTAACCGCGACCGTCCAGATTAAAGCGCGGCGTTTGTTTTGTAATATTTTGTATATTACAGCTCCGTCCGTCCAGATTAAGGCGCGGCGTTTGTTCTGTAATATTTTGTATTTTACAATATTAATGAAGGAATCTGTTTAAGTAGGTTAGTAATGAGGATGACGTTGATACCTAAAACGTGATCTGAATTGTCATTATTTTATCAGGCGTATCAAACGTTGAGTACAACGCTGCAGTGTGTTCGTGTAATGTAACATTCACATGTGTGTCGCAAATCATCTCACAATGACTTTTGAAAGTGTAACAAAAATATTAAAAAAGTTGTAACTTTCCAATAATATGGCATTCAAGGAGCGGAACAACTTGAAAGCCGAATCTTTTTTTCGTACAAATGTACGCATGTAATAAAGCTTACCAGCTAGGTTAAAACTGTCTGCCTTATTGCAAACACTTTTTGTATACGTTTATAAATGATGTGATCTTTTGAAACTGCATTGTGAACTAAAACTTAACTCGGATTTATTTGCGTAAAATTGAGGGAGAAACAGCCAGAAAAAATACTTGGTGGTTGCTCGTGCTTAGGACCCTCACGTGAGATACTCTTCATTGTTAGAAATATGTACTTTTACGCCACTATGCGTAATCGCGCCGTGAAAACTCCGGCACTTTCGAACAGCCAGCCCATAAACACGTTGCGATCTTATTTCTGTATCTGTAGATGTGGAGAACATTAGTGCAATGGAAACCAGATAGTGATACCTTAAACTTCTTCAAAAAAGAATGTGGTCGTCAGACTCCACTGAAATCCCAGCAAGAACAGAAAATTTTCGGAATGTAGATGATCTTACCACACCTCACAAATTGAAAATATTTGAACACAAAATTGTTTCTAAAACTGAATGTAATATATTTCTAAACAGATGTATTAGTTCTTAAATAATTCCCTTCAATTATTTTTCAATTTATTCTAGAGTCCGCCGTAAAACATTAGTGTTCTCCAGAATAGCATTGGTATGCGACTGTTAAAGTTTTAACATTTTCGTTAACTCCTATCCTTCTTTTGTTTTTCAAACAAAACTAAAAGTAATTTTCTCTAAATAGTACAGTATAATATTCAGAAAACTAAATGATGGTGGTTGGCATTGTAATTTCGCATGAATCAATGAAATGTCTCAATTTACTTTACAATGTGAATTAAATAGGAAGTATTTTTATTATTTTTAATGAGTAGTGTTAATAGTGCACGAGGAGTGGCCTAACAATCAGGAGCAATTGCCATATGTGTAGTTCATTATGTGAAATTTCCCATCACATTGCCGTTGGCAAAAAGTAATCATCTATTCGTC
The DNA here is from genome assembly GCA_031308135.1 of Acheta domesticus. Taxonomy (NCBI): domain Eukaryota; kingdom Metazoa; phylum Arthropoda; class Insecta; order Orthoptera; family Gryllidae; genus Acheta; species Acheta domesticus. Next base: position 240,997,098 of record JAHLJT010009436.1, read on the forward strand.
TACATACCCAAGAAATTTGTAACATTTGTACTGAATCATGTTATGTATCCAACTCAAAATATTTACATAGAGAAATTGTATTATTGTAATGTAATAGTAATTATAGCGCAAAAAGGGTTCAACCGACGCGGACCGGTACTGCTTAAGAAGGTGTCTTCACTGGTTCTAGTGCAACTGGCCAATTTCAAGGCTAAATAATTGAATATTTGTGAGTTGTCCAGAGGTGGAAAGTCATGTCTGAAGTCATCGGCACCGAATGGAATGGATTTGGGGGAGCTTCTTGGAGAATACCATAAATAGTTGGAAAGGGATGAGTGAGGACAAGACGAGAGTAATGGATCTTTGTTTAATGATGTCAGGGCAACAATGATCATTCTCCTTAGACTGGCATTGATCTTAACCTACATTCGTGATCTCAACCTACATTACTGTTACACGTCTCATTAATGCACGTTGCACTAGTCAAATAACACCTTATTGAGACTGATCAATTTACTCGTACTAAGCTTGAGTTAACATAGACTCTATTGTTACACTAGAAGAAAGTAGAAGGGTTGGGACCGGACTGGCCAACTCAGGCACTATTGAAACAAAATAAACTGCACGCTTCAATGGTTGTGATGATAAAAGACATTTTAATGAATACAACAAAAATACATTACGAAGACGGGATAAAACGTAGATTTTATGAGCATTTTAAATACTGGTTTCAGGTTAATTAAAAGAGATTTGGGTATTAATTTACAGATGTTGGACATAACGAAAATATAAATATCCAAAACAAACTCTCTTGTTTATTTGGCGCAATAGATGTTTTATGCAGTATTTTGTCGAATGCAAGTGTTGACGGTTATTCGCACTAAAGCTCAATAAATAAATACACGGGAATATGATGAAAAATAAATACGTAATTTATTGAAACGATTTTCGAAATAATTACCCTTCGTGGCTGCTAATTTCATTGAGCCAGTGTTTCGTGAATAAACAAAACATTGGTATTAACAACTACTACATTTTAAAATCTATACGTTTAATGAGAGAATTTGGGTGAAGAAAGAAACGGAAACAAACAAAACAATTCATTTTATTTCATCACTGAAAGAAAAAATGTGTAATTGTAGCTCACATTCATAAGTGAATGACACGTTTGTGCATAAAAAATAAGGACATTCGTTTTTACAATTATTTAATAGAGTTGCAAAATAGTTCCAAAATAACATTTATACATTTATAAAAATAAAAGAAATTTGTAGAAAAAGAGTTCAATTACGCTTTTGCATTTTTTATACAAAATATTCATTTTATTACTCTCATAGTCAGAAGCAATTAACAAGTTTATTGTCTCATTAAGAAGAAACTTTTTATTTTCAAAATCTCAAGAAAAAATACTCGTCTTCCTTTTCTTAGGAACTGTATATTACAGTAAAAATTGAACTGGTAGGCAGCTTCTATCTTCGTTGAATTCTAACAAACTACAAATACATTTGACCAAATTTGGGTTTAGATAGAAATAAATGAAAAACAAGTATAACAAAAACAAACAAGATTAAATCAATCAGAAACAGGCTAAGCAAATAAAATATTAATAGAAGAAGCCAAAAGATAAACACAGGCCAAATTGCAATCTTAACACCATTTTGTAATCTCCACGTCGCAACATTCCACACTTTCTATATAATGGAATGTTCAGTACACAACATTGCGTATGTTCAATGCCTTTCTGCATTAACCAAAAAAAAAAACAAAAACAAAATAAAGCTATCGACAATCGAACGACTCAGTAGAGTTACTCGTAGCCGCGAAGTGGTCATAGAAATCAAGGTTCAACCACGGTGTCCTCTTCTTGAAAGCGATGCTGTAGGGCGCAGCCATTTTACATGAGCGTTGCGTTGACGCGCGATAAGTAACGCGCGTCGTAGAATAACACTATATCATTCCCAAAACGGCACACGAGCACTTCGGCCGTTTCGCACAAGATACAGTGGTAATTTACGACGTGCGTTACTTACCGCCCGTCAAACGCGCGTCAACTTAACGCTCTTGTAACACAGGCCGTATGCCCAGCGTGCTCCGCCAATTCCGCTTGCGGTGTTGGGACAATGCTGGGAGTGCGGTGTTGGGCCCAGTGCTGCTGCGGCCGGCCCTCTACGCGTGCCCGAGCTCTTCCCCGGGCGGCGCGGGCAGTGGGGGCGGTGGGGGCGGCGCGGGCGAAGCGGGGGCGGCGGAGGCGGTGGCGGCGCTGCGGGACGGCGGTCCGCGGGCGCGCGTGGCGAAGTCCAGCACCACGCTGCTCTCGTCCACGGGCATGCGGTGGAAGTGCGCGCTCACCAGCCGCACCAGCTGCGCCTTCGCATCACAAAAGCGCGACGTGTTCGTCACTTGCTTGCCTGATTGATTGGTTAATGTTTCCGGAAGGGACAACTGCTAAGGTCATTAGATTCACAGGAGACACAGTAGCTAGACACAGTAGTCTTAGGAACAGATGCCAACGTTCTGCGGTCATCCTCATGGCGAAATGCCTCCTTCCTCAGGGCTTCTCTGGGGCGATGCATTTTGCCCTGAGGAAGGTCGCAGAATGGCGGCCGAAACGTTGGCACCTACGTCTAAGACAGTCAAATGGACAGTCAAATAGCTACTCACTCCGGCCGCGGAAGCCTACGCTCTCTGCAAATATCATTAGTTCTGTATGTGTAGAACATGTTTTATCGTAGAAGGTGATGATGATCTTCCCCCACTCGATGGCCAGATCCGGTGACAAATAGGTTTACATCCAAACACTTTTTATCATCAGGGTGGCGCCGCAGCCGGAAGAAGCCCTAAGCTCCCGACACGTGTCACAGTGAAGATTAAGTAAGTGTAAATGTGTGTAAGGGGTGATGATATAACAAGGAAGAGGAATAAAACATCGCGCTCGGTCCATGGCCTGCTTGATCCTTACTTCCTCGGCATTTGCCTACTGAAGAACCACGGAAAACTATCAGCTCCGCCGGCAGCTAGAACTCTCCTCTTGACGGCGGCTGAATTCCACTTATCTATCTAGTTAGTGTCGAAAATCCTGTACGGGATTCATTTCGAGCCCTAGAATCTCCTGATTAGAAGCATTGCAGAGCCATTAATTGATGTCCTGTACTAACTAAGCCGGTGCTTGTTTGATTGTGATTCTCGGCACGTAAACTGCTAAGGCTATTGGTTCCAAACGTGTTGTGCCTGTCATTTCCGGAAAATGGCGGTATTCTTCCGCTTCTGGAACGAAAGATCCGACTCCCAGCATTACATTGGCTTGCGGGGTTTCTCCCCCCAATCTCCTTTCCATCTCCCCCCAGCAGACACCGCACTAACTGGGACAAACTGTAAGTGCCCAATTGGTCTTCCGACATGTGTTTTAGAGTAGTTCGTGTAAGTGTGTGAAAGTAAGGTATGGGAATGGGATAAGGAAAACGAAGGAAAGATTGCGCGGTACGTAGCCTGTTTGTTAGAGCATCGCTGGATATTCGCCTGGCATTGATTGGAGAAACCACGGAAAGCTCTAGAGCAACCGGTCGCTAGAAATATTCTCCAGACAGTGGATGAACTTGACGTAGCTGTTTAGCAAGTGTAGGAAAAGCTCAATCTCAGATGCTCCTAAGTTTATAGTATAATAATCCTCAGGTCTGACTTGGGAACCCAAAGACGAAAACTATTATGTGCTTATCGTCACTATAATCTAATACGTTTAGGGCGCAGTTACACTTTGTTAGCAAGTCACGGCTAATAACGATGCTCTGGCCTTTGCCGTTAACTATTCACATAAACCATTTTTGAGTCTGCGCCGAGGATAATTGACAAAGTAATTTAGGCCAGGTTACTTGTTGCCGATCAGTTTCTTGGGAAGAAATGCGTCGGAAATTATGCGTCGCGCAGAGTCAAGGCTATAAAATGAGTTTTCCGTCGCCTACGACAAAGGCCGAAGTCTCGTCATCACTTTGGTCGCGTGAAGCAAAAGAGCAGCTGCGCCCTAAAAGTATTAGGTTATACGGGTCGCCATTACAATGGTGGGTACTTTTTGTCTTTGACTGCGACCTCTGGTCAGACCTTGAATAAGAATATTGGTACAGGCATTACGAACACCAGTTGTTTAAACAATGATAATATTGTCCCTTTAATGTATTGACATCATTTCCTCGGCAGAATTCGTCACTATTATGCACTTTAGCGTCAAATCAGGTATGTCCGTATTATAATTAGAAATCACTACAGGAATGTAGTTCTGATGTCAATTTGACATTCACAATGTCTAATGCCACTAATGCAAATCTCGAGCGTCATAGCTAAATATTCGACAATTTCCCCACCAAAAACTGCAAAAAACTAAATTTTGTTACACATTCTGATATACTGGTAGCTTGTCTTGAATGTTCTTCGCCAAAGAAGTTCTAGAGATTTTATATGCAACGGTGGGTCATTTCTATGTCAATATACGATTTTTCACACAGGAATACTTTCGGTCGTGTTAAAAATAAATATGATTGATGTGAGACGCATGACGAATTTCAATGTAGTTTGACAGTTTAATGTTGGAACTTTCTAGAACAATAATCACCTGGCCTTTGTTTCCCTTTCACTACTAATTATAACCTGAAGTAACGATCCATTTAAAACAATACAATCACTAAAAAATGAAAATAAACCCAACAAAAACCTAGACGAAAGCTACTTGAGGATAGTATAAGCTGAAAGAAGCGTGCAATATTTATATAAATGTCGAGAAATCCTCATTGAACAAGTGCTACAACAGCACATTTTCTCGTATGGTTTCTACTTTCTGTAATTTTTTGGAAATTCATATAGTTCAAGGAAAATGAGATACAATTTTTAAGCATAATTTTCTGTGTCCTGAGAAAAAAATGCCGCCGTTTTTGAGACAATGTTTTTTTACAAATTGCATTAACATCAGGCAGAAATTACGGAAAAATTTCGTTTTTACAAAAAAAAATTAGATGGCCTTTTTTAAAAATCTGATTTTTAGAACAGACTTTCTTGAGGCAGAAATGTCTATCTTGAATACTGCACTTTTGCAAAGTCAACTTTTTGCAGTTTTCAAAAATTTGCACATGAACATATTTCAAGGTCTGTCTTTGAACAACAAATTTCATCTAAAAACGGCTGTTGGTTTGTTCGAGATCCGTCAATCCCGACATCGTTTGACCGATCGCCATAAAAGTTGACACATCTATGTGTTTGTTTATTGTTGTTGTTGTTTTTTTCATGGAGAAGATTTTTATGCTGTTCATTTTGTTGTAAATCCAGTAGATGGCTCTGTAGTACAAGATGACGTTTCAGTTGAATGCGCTTCCCAATTTACCTGATCTTCATTGTTGCTAGGATGTTGTCATGTGGCGCGGACCAAGGCCGAGGAGAATAGGACGTGTTGGGGCGCGATATAAGAAAGAGAGAGGGAAAGGAAGAGAGAGGGGGAGAGAGAAAGAGAGGACGAGAGTGAGAAAGAGAGAGGGGGAGAGAGAAAGAGAGCAGGACAACGTCTGCCGGATTCTGGTTGTTAAGAATAAAATCTCTATCTTCAATATTATAGTAACACACCGAAAATATTTTCAAGTATTACAATTTTTAAAAAATCAGGGATTTCTACGAAAATAAACCCCTGCCATTTCAAGAGTTGGGTTTTGATATCCGAAGGCAATGTTAATTCAAATTATTTGATGCCTTTTTGAGAAAATGTTGAGGTTTCATATTAAGTACCCACCAAAATGAAACTAATCGTTTCAAACATGCAAGACCTCGAGTTCGTTCAGATCGATAGGAGAATATCAATTTTGGAGAAAATCGTTTGAACAGTTTAGGCGCTAGCGTTGACCACATATGGACGGACGGAGACAGAGATAGACGTTTTGCTATCAATCGATTTTTCGGCGTCAAGGAGACACAAAATATGAATTCTGACTACACTACATGATAGAAGAAGAAATTTACTTCATATTTTGGAACAAGATTTATCCAAATTGTCTCTTTGAAGGCAACAAACTCTCTCCATACTAGGGTAAGGCGAAGAAGTAAAAAATTAGACTGTGGATTATGATGTCCTCATGAATGTAACACATGATTGATACCTATTATTTAACAAACATTAATATGGTGTTTAGCCATGTTTCAATCCTTTTCATTATAGGTTTAGAAAAGTACTGAGGCACAATTTCTCTCGATTTACAACTTCGATATCCAGCTTGTCATTTTTCACCAGAAAATTCACTTGCCCTGAGAATATACACATTAATGAATATTCATGATACACGGTACAGTGTAGTATTAATTTCCTTTCATTAGATTACTTTAGTAATCCGGGATTACGATCATGTCATGCCCAATTTTAAAATTCATTTAAATGGATATTTCTAAACATTCGCTGATTCAATTATTTTGAAATACGTATTATCAGCTAGCCAATTTCATAAAATTGCAAGAGATGAATTAAACTAGTAGTGCTACAAAATGGCACAGACATTATCGTATTATTTGTAGTGGTAATGTAAAATAAATTTAATTATATTGAATATTGCTTACTTCTAGTATTTCAATTATAGCGTGCAAATTTCCTTTTATAATACCGTTTAAAGAACAATTCAATGTGTATATTATCGAATATCATTTAAAACTCAAACACACACTATAAGTAAAATTGACTTTTTGTTGCATACATAACCAGGGATGTGCCTAAAATCAATAGTGAATCTATTCATCTGAATGGCATGTAACAGCGTTTGTCACCATAGCAACAATGTTTCATTCGCATTTAAACAATAATTCTCGAAGTCAATAATGAATCAACTTTTTAGTTAACTAACACTGTAGGTAAAGTCATGAGAGTCTGTAGTATTATCTGATGAATTTCCGAAGCGAAATGCTTAGGATTAAAATAATCTGACTAATCGTCTCTCCAATGTCATGGACAATAAAAGCTGTCACATTAACGAAAAGCTTGTGTCATAGAATGTCACAAACTTTCTGGTAGTGATTAGTTTTCTAATTTCGTTGGTCTGGGATAGCTTTTCAGTTTTATCCTATCCTCTTCCAAACGATCTATTATCGCTTAAAGAATATTGTTCACATCGTCGTTTTTTCGGTTCCCCATTGGTAGATTTGTAATATGACTCGAAGAATCTGATAGAAGAATAAAACGTAATCCTATTCGCAAATTTTCATCGAAAAGTTTGCAGCCGGGTTTAGAGAAAATATAGTTTGAGCATTTCTGAAAATGAGAAATTCTGAGCTTTCGAGGAACTTTTGAGCTTTCGAGGAACTTCATTGAAAGTCATTTGAAGCACTTCTACTCACAAACGCAATAATGTAAACAAATCGCTGGTAACGTAAATATAAACGGTGTGAAAGATATTTAAAGCAAATACATTTTGGTAATTTTTGAAAATCCAAAAGAATACCCCAAAATGACATTTATCTCATGTTCTTAAGTCCATTTAGCACTGTTCGTACAACAATTTAAAGAAAAATAGTGGTGCAGCACGTATTTTCTCGTCCGTAATTTCACGCAAAATTACGTGAAAAGTACTCAAATTTCCGAAAAATTGTATATGACCCAACTTCAAAATCTATTTTTAAAAAACATGTCATTAAGGGAAAAAATTTCTTATAATAATATTTTAGTTGTAAGAAGACGACGAAAACATTTAAAATTTTGCAATATTTGAAAAAACATCAGGGGTTTTAACGAACATGAGATTTGCACCATTCTTTTAAACGTCTTTCACACAATCCAACAACAAAATTTAATCAAAAACTATGGAGCCATTTTTTTTAAAAAAATTGAAAATATCCCAAGGGCTTCAAGTAAAATATTTCCAAAATTAAAATATCAAATAGCGGCGAAATCAACCTGGTCGATTGATGAATATCAATTTTGGAGAAAATCGGTTGAACGGTTTAGCCCCTAGTGTTGTTCACCGACGGACAGACAGACATACAGACGTTTTGTCGTCATTCGATTTTTCGATTTGAAGGGCCCACAAAACATGGATTCTGGCTACACCACTTGTCAGAGGATTTTTTTTATATTTAAAAAGAAGGGATTGTTCACCAGCGTTCCTGATGACAACATGAGGCGTTGGGTAAATTGGAATTGGCACCCATCAATGGAGAACATTGAAAGAACACGTTAAGAAATGCAGGGAATGGAAAACGAGAGAATGACTCCAAAAACAGTAATAGATAAGTGACTTGAAAGAAAAAAAATGTATTTTCTTATCTTTCTTTCGCGTTTTATATGCACTTTAAGTAATCTAAACCAGGGTGGCTTTCTGCCACTTAGGGAAGATTTTAGTAAATAACTTGTTCGTTTTTTACATAATGCAGTCAATGCAGTATGCGAAATTTAAAAACATGCTTTGTCTATTTTGTGTTGTCTACAATTGTTGAAATAAGTGTCTTTGAACAGGACATTTTACCTAAACTCGGCGTTAAGTCACCTCGTTGGGTGGGATGATTTTATGTCACAATATTTATTGCACGTCGTTCAATGCTGCACGATGCAAGGCAATTTCACTCCTTCATGTCTGCTTTTCAGCAAGGAATGAATCAGTGTCACAAAGTTTAAAATTTTATTTATTGAATACTTGCAAGTCATTAAGTAAACATTTTTACATTGGTTATTATAGTAGAAAGAGTATCATTTCTCTCAAATGCTTTTTACTTTAGTATAGGGAAAGTTATGCAATGCTGCGGAAAATTGATTTCCAGATTTCAACTAAAATACACGTTTTGGGGTCCCCTGATACCGAAACAGTGGGTCTTTTCAAAACGTCTGTCTGTCTATCTGTTCGTCTGATCGTCTGTGAACATCACTAGCGCGTAAACCATCCGTGCGATTTCTTCTAAAATGGATATTCCCCGGTCGATCTGCGTCCACTCAAGGCGCCTCGATTTTGAAAAACTTTCTTCAAAATTTGAGAGTACTTTACATGAAGCCCCCCGGACATTTTCAAAATTTTCTCAAAAACGGCTCCAAATTTTTTTCTTTAAATTTCTTGTAAGAATAGACTAAAATACACTTATTAAGGTGGCGTAGGTTCCATTTTCACGGTTAACTCTGAATTTCCGAAAATTGCCAAGGTTTGAATTTTTTTCGGCGTCTTCCTAGAACTACAAAATTGAAGACACATTTTTTCTTCAAATAAAATTTGTTTTCCAAAGTGAGTTCTTTCATTAAGGTCATGTACATTTCTTTGAAAATTTTAGTAATTTTTGCGCAATATTGCACACAATATTGGATATTTTAAAAAATTACAAAAAGCAGATTTTCTCAAAAACGGCTCCAATTTTTTTCTGTAATCTTTTTGTAGGGATAGGGTTAAATGTGTTCTATGAGATGACATTACTGCCATATTCCACTTTTCTTTTGTTTTTTCAAAAATTGCAAAAATGTTTTTTTACTTGTCTTTCACGTCGTTGATATTTACATTAGCGGCGATTTGTTCACATTATCATATTAATGAGTACATGTGCTTTAAATTATGTCAAATAAAGTTTCTCGAAAATTGAATAGTTTTCTGTGAAAACTAGCTCAAATTTGCGCATTTTCAGAAACGCTCAAACGCCCTTTTCTAAAAAATGGTTTCAGATTTTTTGTTCAAACATTTTAAACGGATAGTGCTAATTGAACTCTTTAATATGTCGTAATGTTAATTTGGGAGTATATTTTGGTTTATTCAAAAATTACAAAAATGTAATTTTTTTGAAAGTTCTCTCATACGGTTAAAATGGACATTTCCAGCAATTTTTAAACACTATTCAATTTGTGAGTGTACGTGCTTCAAATGACTTTAAATGAAGTTTTTCGAAAACTCAAAAATTTTCTGTAAAAAAGAGCTTCAAATTTCGCATTTATAGTAGCGCTCCAAATTTTTCAACGAAAATTGCCATTTAGGGCAAGGTTTAACTGTTTTTTATAATTATTAAAATAATAGTTTTATTCTACTATTGGGAAACTAAAAAATTAATAAAATGTCAAAAAATGTAGTTTGGGCGGAGATAGATGGCAACTGTCAAGAGTATTGGCAAGTCTGAATAGCTAGCCGAGACAAAACAAAACAGAAAACTAATACGGGAAAGTCTGTGCCATTCTGTAGCACCACTAGTTGATTTTAATTCAGGGTTTTGTATTTTCTGATTTATATCATCATATTTGTAAAATACTAGGAAAACCCGGCAGACGTTGTTTTGCCCTTCATCTCCCTCTTTCCCCTTCCTCACTGTCTCTCCCTCTATCCCTCACCCTGTCGCTGTCTGTCTCTGCGTCTCTCTGTCCCTCTCATTCCCATTTAATTGCAGATTCTACACATCTCTGAGCAGGTGAGGTAAAATAGGGAAGCGCCCGACCAGCAAAAATGTAGTAGAATGTTCATGAAGATTTCAGCCTCAAAATTTTAGTTTTTAAGGTCATAGAACGCGTTGTTTATGAGTTATTTAACAATATAGAGTCAACATCCTGCCGAATGTGTTGCGGGTTGCACTGACGTAAATATTTAGTTTTGTTCTCTAGCGCCATGTAGTGGAGGTACAACAAATTTAACAGCACATAAACCTTCTAGGTGAAAAAAAACAAGTAGAAGTGCTAACTTTCATGGAGATTGGTCTCACGATGTCGGAGTTTAGCTCTTATATACATACCAACATCCTGTTTTATTTTACACACACTTATATGCACTACACTACAATACGTGGAAGACCTGTCGAGCACTTACAGTTTCACCCGGTTAGTGCGGTGCTCGTTGGGCAGTGATGGAAAGGGGATTGAGGGAAGAAACCCCGCAAGCCAACGTAAACCTCGGCGCAGGATCTTTTGTTCCAGAGGAGAAAGAATGCCGCTATTTTTCGGAAATAACAGGCACGACACGGTCGGGACCAAATGGCCTTGGCAGTTCACGCTGCCGGAAACACAATCAAAAAGGCAGGAATCAGCTCTCCTTCATTCAAATTCCCCTCATGTAATGGATTGGGAAGATAATAAATTGCGAGTGCTATTGACGGGGGAATCGTCACAGCACTAATTGTTAAGCACACAATTTCACGTTTTCACAAAAACTAAATATTTAATTTAACTAATTTGAAGATAAATGTCAAAAACTTGAAAATATCGCATTAAATATTCAAGAGGTTCTGGCACAAATTCACCCTTCATTATTCATCATTTTATTTCTCTATCAAATACAAAAAAGTCAGATAGTTTTTACTATAGCGCTAGATTAATAAATTATGCTGTAAAACAGTGCACTTACTTTATTCTCCTTAAAGTCATTACACTCCGAGTTGCAACACAAATTTTACAAGGTACCTGAGCATGTCAATTGATACAAAATTAAGTTCTACAAAACGCGCGAAAACAGTAATGTTCTTAAATGGTGTAGTAGATGGCACGAGTCATCCGGGGATTTCCGTATCCTCCAACGCTTCTGGTAGAGACAACACAACTTACTTTGAGGCAATAGTTATCTGAAAGACGCGGTGACACAAAGTAACCTGCACGGCACAAAATGACCCCGGTTTATGGTATGTATACAGTTAGTAACAATCTTGTTTGTACGTCCACAAATTGCTCGAAAATCGTTAATTTTAAGTGGAAAATTAATACTAATGAAAAATATAGTACAAGGTAATTGAATAATTCCAGTTAAATAAAATGTAACTTTGTATACCTAGACGAAACGAGCTTGAATTTGAAGTTCACCAGCACATTTTGTTGCTTGGAAACCTTCCTAGCGGCTAGTTCCCGGGCGACTAAATGTGCTAGTGAATTTCAAATTCAAGGCCATTTCTTTTAGGTGTACAAAGTTACATTTTATTTAACTGGAATTATTCAATTACCTTGTAATATATTTTTCATTAGTATTAATTTTCTACTTAAAATGAATGTTTTTCGAGCAAATTATGGACTGTACAAACAAGACTGTTACCAACTGTATATGCTTATAGACATATCTGTATGGTTGTGTGTGTGTGTGTGCGTGTGTGTTCTACTAAAAAGTGTTAATGCATTGGGCGATCGGTCACGAAACATTCCCAGTTATGCCAGGGCTTTTGCGTTGGGCATGACCATATGTTCTTGCGAGCTGTCTACGAATATCCACGGCTGTCTATGGAGCCTAATACCGAGCTGTTCAAGTGAGCGGCCATCTTGGCGTGCCCTGGCTCAGCCTGCTTGCGGCGATGTAGACCCCTTCATGTTGCGTCAGTTCCAAGGGACTGGAGTACACGGGTATGATCGGCTCTAGTGTAGTGAAAGACGAGTTTCACAGGGATGACTGCAGGGAACGCAGGACGCTCCGCAAGCAGTCGGACCCGAAGTCTCGATTTACACGCTTCGTTTTGATGAACGATTTTTCGAGTTTCAGCGAATACGCGCATGCGCACAGCGACTTCTGAGGATGCAGGGTCGCTCTGCGCATGCGCACGTACGCTAAAACTCCAGCAAAAGTTCGTAGTTAGACACAAGGAAGCGCGTAAATGAATCGAATTCTTGAATATAAAAAGCCCTGATCTACTATGGAAGAATCCGCGTAAGAATGAGCCAAAGTGACAGTTCGCTAAACAAGTGAACATTTCATGTACTTCAGAGAAGTATCCCTCCGCCGCGACAGCTGTTCAGCCACGCCTCTTTGTAAAGTGCTTATGGCTGCCGTTAAGACATCACGGCTTTTCATGGTTCACAACCGTGTAATTATATAAAAATAAATTTGAAACGCAAAGCACAGATCCACGAAACGCTCATAATCACAGCTCCCCGCAGCTCGCCACCTGCCGGAAACACGTGGACCGGCATCTCATATTTAAGACTGTTTTGAAATAAACATAATACATATCACACAAAAACTAAATTGAATACAATGTTTATAAAAAAGGAATTTTTACAGAAGAGCACATAACACTGCACTTCCAAATTTCCATTATTACTCGTGGCGCACTATATTTTCGTCGGACGAGGACATCACTAAAGGAAGCGTCGAATCCATTTATACTTTTTTGTTTCCTGTTGGCTAACTTGTACACTTCGGTTTTTCTTTTGTGGCGCACAGGGGTGGGGGAAGTCAATAAAATGGAATATCTCACGGTAATTCGCGTCGTTCTCCGTTGTGCCGCTACGAGTCGCATGATCGCCACTGTATCGAGCAGTGCTGGCGATCATGCGATTCCTGGCGGCACAACGGAGAACGACGCGAAATACCGTGAGATATTCCATTTTGACGACACGCCCCCTTGCGCCAAGAAAGAAAAACCGAAGTATAAAGTTAACCAACAGGAAACAAACGAATGGAGGAAGGAGAGTCTAATGGGATAAAGGACACGATGACCACAGAACCTTCAGTAATGTTGCCAGCACTAGCTGTCAAAATGGCTCGTTCTTATAAAAATCGCTCTATATACATGTTGGCAGGAGGCACCTTGGTGACGCAGGGCGCGCCGGCGCCCAGGCCGAAGCGGCGGCGGTACTCGCGGAGCGCGCGCACGGGCAGCAGGTTGAAGTCGACGCGCGGGCCCCGCCCTCCTGGCCCGCCCGCGCACGCCTCCCCCTCCGAGCACGACCACTCCTCTTCCTCCTCCTCGTCCGCCTGCGCACACCGCAAAACACCCCAGCGCCACTCAACGATATTGTAATTATTAAGAAAACAACATAAAATCGTACGTATACTGCGATTTTTCTAACTCTGCCTCTGAAGGCCCGTCTTCACAATGGAATATGTCACGGTATTTCGCGTCTTTCTCAGTTGCGCTGCTAGGTATCGCATGAAAACAACAGAAATCGTACGTATATTGCGATTTTTCTAACTCTGCCTCTGAAGGCCCGTCTTCACAATGGAATATGTCACGGTATTTCGTGTCTTTCTCAGTTGCGCTGCTAGGTATTGCATGAAAACAACATAATTCGTACGTATATTGCTATTTTTCTTACTCTGCCTCTGAAGGCCCGTCTTCACAATGGAATATGTCACGATATTTCGCGTTTTTCTCAGTTGCACTGCTAGGTATCGCATGAAAACAACATAATTCGTACGTATATTGCTATTTTTCTTACTCTGCCTCTGAAGGCCCGTCTTCACAATGGAATATGTCACGGTATTTCGCGTCTTTCTCAGTTGCGCTGCTAGGTATCGCATGAAAACAACAGAAATCGTACGTATATTGCGATTTTTCTAACTCTGCCTCTGAAGGCCCGTCTTCACAATGGAATATGTCACGGTATTTCGTGTCTTTCTCAGTTGCGCTGCTAGGTATTGCATGAAAACAACATAATTCGTACGTATATTGCTATTTTTCTTACTCTGCCTCTGAAGGCCCGTCTTCACAATGGAATATGTCACGATATTTCGCGTTTTTCTCAGTTGCACTGCTAGGTATCGCATGAAAACAACATAAATCGTACGTATATTGCGATTTTTGTAACTCTGCCTCTGAAGGCCCGTCTTCACAATGGAATATGTCACGGTATTTCGTGTCTTTCTCAGTTGCGCTGCTAGGTATTGCATGAAAACAACATAATTCGTACGTATATTGCTATTTTTCTTACTCTGCCTCTGAAGGCCCGTCTTCACAATGGAATATGTCACGGTATTTCGCGTCTTTCTCAGTTGCGCTGCTAGGTATCGCATGAAAACAACAGAAATCGTACGTATATTGCTATTTTTCTTACTCTGCCTCTGAAGGCCCGTCTTCACAATGGAATATGTCACGGTATTTCGCGTCTTTCTCAGTCGCGCTGCTAGGCATCGCATGATAGCGACCGTATCAAGCAGTGCTTGCGATCATGTCACTCCTAGTGGCAGGACCGAGAATGACGCGAAATGCCTTGTGGTATTCCATTGTGGCCATAGGGGCCATAGGGGCTCGAGAGGCAGAGTTAGAAAAATCGCACTATAGGTTTATAAATCGTTCGTAGGTATAAATTGTACGTAGGTCAACCAGCGTGGAAGGAAATTCAGGTTAGACTGGAAAAAACAAAATATTTAGACCGAAGCAATCTCATCCACAAGGAAACAAAATCCAGATCTTGGGAAATTCTCATTTTGAAACAAAGCAATTAGAAACTGGAACAGTTTACCCTCAACAACTTTCAAGGCCTTTCCTCTAACACTAAGAGCACGTAGTTTTAGAAATAAATTAGAACAAGCTGAGAGTAATAGATGTTAAATGAGTAACTAAGTGCTGTGAAGTGTGGTGAAGAGCTGGTTAGTGCAATGCAATGCAAAACAGTGTAGTGTAGTACAGTGAAGTGAAGTGAACATTGTAAATGGCTTTTTTCAATCTAATTTAGCCAATATCCACGTAGCTCGTACTGATTTTTATTATCACCAATATGTAACTGTTGTATATCATAGTAGAGTTGAAATAATTGTTATAACACTTAATATTAGAGATAGTAAGATTATTTCATCTTTTTCTATTGTACTCTTTTATTATCTTATTATTGTTGTAATTATTGTTAATCAATTACCACCGGTTCATACCCAATTGCAGTTCAAATATATGTAGGTAACACTTGTTTGGGAGCATCAAAATGATCCCAATGTCTATATTTACTTGTCTGTCCAGGGGGACGCCGCGTCCTAGGCTCAGGTGCCAACGTCTTGGCCGCTATTCTGCGACCTTCCTCAGGGCTAAAAGCCCGGCAGCCGAACTGCTGGTACCTGTGAGTAGGAAGCGGCGTCTCGCCGAACAGACAAGTAAATACTGACACCGGCCGCGGAAGCCTACGCTCTCGTGTCACCAACGTCGTTTCTGCAACACATGGCGTTAGCCGGGACAGTTTGAAACCAGCACACAAAGTTGTTTTTTAAGTTTTAACGGAAAGAGCACAGTATAAATGAATTCGTGATTAAGTTCATTCAAATGATTCAGTCGTCAAAAAATATTAATTATGAATTTTGAATGTCTCGCATTTTGTTTCGTGAAGAGTTTCTCCAGAGATGACAGAAATATTATTCCGGATGTAATTGCAGTATTATATTATCATTATTAATTATTATAATATAAATTAAATAAATATAATAATATTTAACAATATAAATTATGAAATATTGTAATATAAATAATATTAATTATTCCATATATAATTTTAATTATATTACAATTATAAGTTGTAATCTTATTATTCTTGTATGATAAATCTATAAGGAAGAAGATTTCAAGGTTTGGATTGTGCTTAACAATTACATAGATGTGGTTTTACTGCCAGTTACTCATGCATTCTCCCTCTTCAAAATCGCTTATTTCAACAAGCGCAAAATCCCACTTCCAACCAAGTCTCACTATCGAGACTCAGCAACGTCAATGCAGCTACAACCTGAAAGTGGGAGTCGCTCAAGGTTCCATTTTCGGACCACATCGTACCTCCGAGTCTGAACAGCCGCCGCCGGCGCCTGCCGCGCGCAGAAAACGCGCGGCGGCGCGGCGGGCGCGGGTCTCGCTGCGCAGGCGCATCACGCGGCGGCCGACGCGCGCGCTCGTGCGCAGACGCCTGCGCGCCGCCGAGAGCCGGCTGCGCGTGGCGTAGGACGGCTGCGCGGCCGCCCAGGCCGCCGCCGCGGCCGCCGCCGCCGCCGCCGCACGACGCATCAAGCCGGAGGAGCGGGGCGGTGACGACGCGTACCCCATTTCGGCCAGCCTGCGATTGAAGAAAAAGGAGGATTTAAAACAGTGGTGTCAAGGTCTGCTACTGGTGGCAGTGGCACGCCTCGCGGCATCGTGCCATGCCACGAGCTTCTCTGCGCCACTAGGGTCGGGAGAGTAAACTATTCGTAACCCCACCGTGTTGCGATAGTGATGGCGTTGTCTCTAGCGGCGGGGTGATGAACTGCGTGGAGAGGCGATTTCGTCGTGGCTCTCGTGCCACGGACTCCCGCTCGTGGCATCGACCTTGACAACACGGATTTTAAACAGTGCATATCGAGATGTCACGCAAAATTAATGCCTGTGTGCAGGTTGTCCAAAGAAATGAGTAGAAAAATGTTTGTGAGCTTTTAACAATAAAACTGGTGGTGTTTCCTGAAATAAGGAACGGAGATAGTTAATAACGCTATAATGGCGTAGATTTATGGTATTTTTGTTGTTTGTATCCCTAAATCTAGGTTTATTCATTATTCTCGGACATTAATTGTTTTTTAACTAGATATTCTGATACGAAAAAGGTCAGCTAAAATATTGCTCAGAGTATAACATTACTATTACTAAAATTATTATTATTATTATTATTATAATTATTATAATAATTATTATTATAATATATTATAATAAATACAGCCGTCAAATGTATTTTTCGAATCAATAACTTCTACGGTTGTAGTCGACTTTCTTAATTTCAGTCTCGAATATTATGAAAATTATTTAGTTTTTACACAGACATTGTGCACAATGCGCACACAAAGCGCTGACGTTGACATTTGGATATCTTATTAAAAGGATAAAAGATTTCTGTCTGATTTGTGTCCTTCAGTTGATTAAGACTTGTTGAACATTAGCTAAACGGAATGGTACATCAAGTGAATTGATGATGGTTGGGCACTGTCTCTCCATGAACGCACACGAATGAAATGATTACGTTTACGATAGATATAAACTACCGAAATGTTTTCTCGACCCCTTTCTTATAGCGTCATGATCTGGAACCGACCAGTGAAAAGTTTGTAAAACTGGATGTGCGGTCTAGCATGTCGAGCATATGAGTATCGATGAGCGGTTCGACCAGCTCGACTCGATGAGCGGTTCACTTCTAACGGGCACAGAAATTCCTCTGCGAGCTGTGTAATGTTGGAGAGAGGATGGACGTCACTCAACGGTATGGGAAATGGCTTTGGGAGGGGATTGCAAGGCGGCTGAGAGCATACAGTAGTGATTGCCTACTCAATGCTCTGTGACGTCACAGAAATCTGCTCTCTTGCTCCAACCCGACCGATCGAGCAAAGGTAGAGGCCGCGGCGGCGGTAAGCGTACAGTGTTCCAATGACAGTACGGAAGTGGAAGAAAAAGTTCGTTTGGAAAATCGATAGTTACGATTTTTAATTGGTAATTATTATTTAGAATGTTTATTATTTAATAACAATTTGAAGGATTATATAATAGAAAATACATTATAACATAACTCAAAACACTATCCGACTCTTTATCATTGCCAGAACTGTAATTCCACTTCCATTATTCTATTAAACAACATTTTAGGGCCGGGTTATTCCATATTAAATCAACACAGTTTTAATTAAAATTTTACCTCACCATTTTAGATTCAGATGAAATTTGACACATACGTAGTATAAATGAAGAAAAAGAAAACTACAAATTTTGTGTAAAATATTTCCACCCGTTTGTGAAATACAGCCATGTAAAATTTTACAAAATTGGGTTCCCGAAAATTTTTAAATTGATGTAGAACCTCTCCAAATTAAGATAGAGAGCTGGAACAGGTGTCTTTTTGCATATCTGTTTATGGACTTTTATGTGATATACAACTAAATAGCGGTTGGGTTCAAAAAGGTTCTCAAATGTGAATTCAAAATTTTGATTTTGAGTGTTTTCAAAATGCTCATCTTCAAAAAAATTGAAAAAATCTAAAATAATCCGTATATTTTTCCAAACAGATGGTGCAAGTTTAAAAATGGGACTGCAATGGGTTCATATTGTAATCTTTACTTAAAATGCACAATATTTACTTACTCTAGATTTTTGGGAATATTAATTTTGGAGAAAAACGGCTCAACGTTTTAGCCGCTAGCGTCGTTCACAGACGGACTGAGACGTTTTGCCGTCATGCAATTTTTAGGTATCAAAGACCCACAAAACACGGATACTGGCTACATTACATGTTGGAAGATTTTTTCCTAAATGTATCAAATGGTTTTACCCACTTTTCCGTTTCCAGGGCCTTGTAATAAGAGTTTTTCTGCCGAAAATTCGCCATTTTTTTGCGCATCACCACATAACTTTCTCTCTACAGCGTAAGCGGTAGCGGAAAAGTAAAAACTTTCTCAATCGATTTTGGCAAGATTATCACATCTCTGTACATAAGTATTTGTATGTGCATTTTAAAGTGATTAATCGTTTCAGAATGTTTTGCTACGTCAATTCTGCTATCGTTGTTTGTTTCTAACAGTAAGTCGCAGCTTTCTTTAAGGCACGTTTTTAAGGCCTGTACTTACACATGAATTGACAGAAATTCCGATTCCCTTTTTTAATAGTTGTTTTGATATATTTTATTATTTCATTACTTTACATTATTATTATCATATTACATCTCGTATATCTACGGTGATTACATAAAATATACAGATTAACATAATCATAATACAAATTGTGGTTATAATTTTGGATCTATATTCGTTAATATAGCCATCTAACTAGCCATCTTTATGACAAGCAGAAGGATAAACCTAGACTAGGAGATAAATCGAATGTTGTATACTCCATTCCTTGCAATGATTGTCAGCAGGTGTACATTGGGGAGACTAAGCAATATATTAGCAGACGGATATACCAGCATAAATATGACATTAACAAAGACGCGGATTTGCATACCTCTTTAACCAAGCATAGGACGGAACTTAACCATTCCATTGCATTTGACAAAGTCAAAATTTTACATTATGAAAAACAAACATCAAAAAGGCTAATTGCCGAAATGTTGTATATAATAATGAATGATACGATGAACACAAAAAGTGACATACAGAAGCTGAACCAAATTTATAAAATGTTAATGCTACACCAACTTCCATAATTGTGCTATTTTTGTTGCCAATCCCACATGTTTGAAATGTTTATTCCTTAACATATCTAAATGTGCTGCTCTCATAAATTGCATAATGTAACTATTTGTTTTGACAAGCCTTCAGGGTTTTGTGGATGTAACAGCATTGTAAATATTTAACTTAAAAATTGTAAATTCTATTGTTTTATATTAATTTATTTTATGGTTTACTAGTTCATTGCTGTGTGTTTACAGACCTGAAACAAAACACGTAACGGTATGTGTATTAATACCCTTGCGGGCCTTTTCGCTTCTTTATGCCCTAGGGCCTTTTGAATACTTTATGGCCCGCTCTTATACCAACACAACACACAGAACTTAGTTATGAATTCGATTTTGTAAAGTTAAGATGCAAGCAAATACAATAAATAAATGGCATAATGCTTAAATAAATAAAATAAATTGTTATAAACCTTATTTTGCTTATTTGATATGAAAATTGA
Organism: Acheta domesticus; assembly: GCA_031308135.1. Classification (NCBI taxonomy): domain Eukaryota; kingdom Metazoa; phylum Arthropoda; class Insecta; order Orthoptera; family Gryllidae; genus Acheta; species Acheta domesticus. The sequence continues at coordinate 241,017,330 of JAHLJT010009436.1, forward strand.
AATTTTGAAATGTTTCCGTGAACTTATAATTGCCATCATTCACTCGCATTTCATTGTTACGTACCATCTTTTTTAGTGACATAATTATATTCTTCTTTAGTGGCGGTACTCGTAATAGTAATAAGATATATAAGGCACATCGGCTAACATCCTCGAAATGTTATTTTTTGGTGTTTTGACATATTCTAAATAACGTTTGACAATAGGCGCTAATCTATATCTATATCCATATCTATACTAATATATAAAGACAGAACTGCACTTACTTACAGCGCGATAATCTCTGAATCTACTGAACCAATACTGATGAAACTTTTGTAGTAGCTTCCTTTAAATGTCTGGAGTAACATAGGCTATGATTTACAATCGCAAACCTTACTATATTCACAAAATAATTACTTTTCTGGACATTTTTCGCCTTGCTTTACATCACAGATTCAATAGTGGATCAATGTCAATAGTTGAGATGCGCGCCACCAGAGGATGAGGTCTGAGATCTACTGTTTTAATCAATGTCCAGAATCAAAGCCGTCTAGAATAGTATGTTATCTATTCTAGACGGTCTTGCCAGAATTATTACGAAATTCATTGGGGTTTGAAAAGTCCGTGAGTGTTCGTTGGTGATTTGTTTGTTTTCAACGTTGGTGGAACATTTGAACGAAATTCCTTAAAGTAGTAAAGAACGTCAATGTGCAAACATTGTCGTTAGTCCGTTTGGTACACAAATTGTGGCAAGAAAACATGTGAGTTTTAAAGTATTTAGAGAGTTAAAAGTACAAAAATATACAGTAATGCACAATGTACAATATGTAGATATCGTATACAGGTATCGTATATTTTCTAAACAACCTGTTCTTTTACAGAATTTGTGAAAATTGAATTGTTTGGAACAATGCCGAAACGAAAGTTACAGTTGTCAAAACAGAATACAAGTCCTAAGAGATGGGCAGCCTATTAAAATTGGGAATGGGCTACTCAGAGGCAAGAGCGACTTGCAAAAGAACACGCACCATTGAAAATAATACAGTAAAGAAGAAAGCAAATGTGAATAATTCTCTAGGAAGCAGGGCAGCTTTTCGTTATGACTCTCGATTTGACTATTTACACATATATCATGTTCAAATTGGTAAAATGGAAAATATTTGTATGTTTGGGTCATCTCTGTTGAACATTTTTCTTCAATATGGGCAGTGGTATGTAATTAAGTAATGGTCCTTTACATATTAAGACTAATCTTGCTGTTGTTTCGCACGTCAGTTGCTCCCAGTGAATTAATTCATCTATATTTTCTATAAACTGACAAAAATTAATTTATCTAAAATATTTATGACTAATCTAATAACAAAATTCTGAGACTCCTTGGTTTCTATAATTCACATTTCAAAATCCATAGTATCTCGCACTTCAAATCAAATAACGAAGCTAATAGTGTTTTGTTAGGTGGTTCAGTACATTGTCAATTTATTATGTACACATAATGTACAGGTTCGTGGATCAGTATTGCTGTTATGTTGCGATGATATGATGAATTGATTTACCTAAACAAATAAGTTTTATACTACATGTTACTAGCACATAGATCTTTAAACATATGTACATATTTCTATCATCTTCAAAACAATTATAAAAACCGGCAATTACCTTTCAGCATAGATATTTTCATTTACTTTTATTATTATGATTCATCAAATACGTTACGACATCCATATTTGTCCGGATCTGTCAACTAGCGTACCCATGCGAGAACTCTCGGATGTTTCGTATACTCTGCTTAAAACCGTAAGTCCCTTCAAGGTCACGAGTTGGCAGCAGATAAATTTTTAATCTTTCTTTATAAATACTATAGAAGCAAAAAATATAAAAACGAGTTAGTTTTACAATTTGACAATATATTGAAAGTGTTGGTATAATACATGAAACTGCCGTCCTTTGGCTCGACAGCCTGCTACGGGCCTCAGCTGACTGGCGGTGACACAGCCTCTCGGCCACGGGTGTTCGAGTGGTTAGCACGAGGACATCCCTTTACCGAATACACCGCTCTTCTCAACCTTAGAATGGGCTTTCTCATCGTCACACAGCTATCGATACTGAGACATTTGAAAGGAAAGCGCACAGTTCTAATTTACCCGGTCGGGAATCGAGCTCGGGGTTGTTTCATGGAAAGCGAGCACGCTAACCAATAAGCCACCGAGGGCGGGATATAAAACTCCACAAAAAGAATACATGTGAGTCTATAATTTGTACAAGTATTTTACGAGTGTTTTGTATTAACAGTTTAGATTTGTTTATTGTTTTTATTTATAAAGTAAGGAATGTTTTGGAGCTGAAACTCCCAATTAGAAAAATGTAAACTTTCTTTCGTAAGAAAGTGGACGAGGCACACCGGAAATTTCCAAATAGGAGGAAAAACATGACAGGGCTAGCTTGGCGGGGCAGATATACAATGGGAGAGAAGTAGGCCCCACTGCACGACATGAATAAATGGAATACCTCTTCCTGGCTAAAAACTTACAGTAATAAATGCCTGGGCAACGCCGTGTAGTTCAGCTAGTAACCTAAAAGTACCGTTTCATCAGCGCAATTTACACTGTTATTCACGCTGGTAAATCTCAAATACACCATAAAGAGTTCTATATATTTCTCAAGATTTTAATGGAAACCACTGTCCATAGTTTTGTTAGCTTTTGCGAGAATTTCCACAGGAACTTCACAATAATCTTTCATTTTGTACGAACAAATCAGTCTAATAACGATTATGCAATAGAAATTAGATATACACTCTGTTTTGTTTATCTGACGTCATATTGACAAATGACTGTTACAATGCGTCTTTTCACTTTAGACGCAAGAAATATTATAAAATGTTTCGAATTCTTGTTTTATTCAGCAACGAACTAGTAAACCATAAAGTTTTGTATGCACCACGGGCGTTACTAGATGTTTTTGCCCCTCAGGCGACTTCCAACCCCTCGGGCCAGAGGCCCTCGGGTTTGGAAGTCGCCCTCGGGGCAAAAACATCTACTTAACGCCCTTGATACATCAATAACTATAACATTGTTAACCGTTGCCATAATTGCTCTTGAAAAGGCATGTACAAAGCGTGCGAAACGTTGAGCCAATAATAAATGTTTTTTAAAAAAAGTTTAATTCCTGAAATCAATTTTGATTGATCCTATATCGTCAAATACATATATTTATTCGCACCATCAACACCTCCAATTTTGGATCTAGTTATTCACGTTGATTGCCTACAAATTTTCTGACGATTCTGGCCGTTGAGATGACAGTAACCTTCTGCACAAGCTTACATAGGTTTTCAGGAAGACCTAATTCCTTGAGACTGATGTATGGTCTTCGGGATGGCTCCAGTACTTGATACTATAATTGGAACGATTCTCACTTTGCAAGCATTCCATTGTTGGAGGATAGACTCTGAGAGATCCACATACTTAGTCTTCTTTTCTGTACATTTCAACTGAAGATTGGAAGTGTTTGGAATTGAGACATCGATAATGTCGACTTGCCTGCTTTCTTTATTGAACAGAACAATATCTGGTCTATTGCAGATGACAGTTCTGTCTGTGAGTATCGTTCTGTCCCAGTACATCCGTTAAGAATGATTTTCTAACACATTCTCCGGGTTATACACATAGTGCGGGACTCGTGCTTCGGATGATAATTGGTATTTCTAGGCCAATTCTTGGTGGATTACTTTTGCTACTGCATCATGCCTGTTCCTGTATTCTGATCCAGCTATATGTGAGCAGCCTGAAGTAATGTGCTGTATTGATTCAATTTGTCCACAACCGAATCGTCAGCGGTCATCGTTCACATTTGGGTCTTTCAGTATACAATTTCTGTAATTATATTAATATAATAATAATATAATTATATTATAATTATATTATTGTTATATTATTATTATGAGTATTAATAATAATTATATAATTACTTTACCATCATGATAATCTCCGCCCACAACCCAATCTGAATCTCCAGTGCTGAGGAAATTCCTAGAAGAGAAAGGAATCCCACACAGCCGACGCACTTATCTGCAGTCCAAACCAGACACTGTCACCGCCAGAACAATGGCGCCGCGGGCGCTTCAAACCGCCGAGCGGAAGAAACGGCGCTCTCGGGGCATGCCCCCACCCCACCCCGACCCCACCTCTCCCGCAGGGCATCACCCTCCGTCCCCGTGAGCCGCATCTGTCCGAAAGGCGACGCAACGAAACAGCAGCAGTTGCAACCGCCGCCAAGGACAATCACGAAGGAAGCAGTCGTCGGCGATAACGCAGCGTGACACCAGCGCGGATGTAGCTCTGTCATCGCTTTGCGCGGGCAGGTGGGCGAACAGAATGAGCCCGCGTGGCGCTGGGAAACGCCGCCGCCGCCGCCCTCCGTCGAAGCAGGCACATCCATGCGGGCGCTATCGCGTCTCGCGGCGCTGTCTCGCGGCGGAACGCAGTACTGTGACCACAGCGCGTACTGGAGCATCACAAAGAGGTAAAAAAGATGGTGGCGGATGAAATATGCTATTTGCAGATTTACATATATGAGACGTTCAATAATAATAATAATAATAATAATAATAATAATAATAATAATAATAATAATAATAATAAAACCAGAAAACTGCTAACAATGCATCATGTTGTCCACCCTCGAGCTGATATACATAGACTTTATGTGTCACGTAAGGAAGGAGGAAGAGGCCTCAGACAAATTGAGGCCTCCTGGCACAACGCAATAGTCGGGATGGGAAAGTATGTAGTCAGCCATCAAGATGACCCTCTAATGATGCAGGTCATGAAATCTGACCGAAGAATGGGAAACAGAGGCATTGTTAGTGTAGCTAGAAGCATTGCGAAGAAAACTAGGCAAGACACGTCGAATAACACAGACACTGAACTTCTGATGCTGCTAAACATGAAGTGTGAAACACAAAAAATGTTAAAGAAATCGTGGAGAGACAAACCACTCCACGGACAATACCTAAAAAGAATGGACAAGGTGCAGATCAATAAAGATCAATCATTTATGTGGCTTAAAAGGGGAAGAATGAAGCCAGAATCGGAAGCACTTGTAATAGCTGCCCAAGATCAGGCCTTGAGAACACGACATTATGATAAAGCGGTTCTCAAAATCTCCCAAGATGATAAATGCCGCATTTGCCTGGAGCAAGTAGAAACCATTGATCATATTGTCTCAGCTTGTCCAATCCTAGCAAAGACGGATTACCTGAAAAGACATGACAGGGTGTGTAGCTACCTCCACTGGCAGATCTGTACCGCCCTCGAAGTTCCAAACACATGCCCCAAGTGGTACGAACACTCACCAAAACCGGTGACGTCTGTTGGATTGTGTACGATATTGTACGACCAACAAATTCAAACTGATCGCACGATAGCGGCAAACAAACCGGATATAGTTATCCGGGATTTGTCGAAAAAATCGTGTTTACTTATCGATGTTGCTGTACCTTGCGATCAAAACGTCGTTACCAAGGAGGCAGAGAAACGTCTTAAATACAAGAGTTTGGAAATCGAGATCAGCCGAATGTGGGGCGTAAAAGCACAGGTCGTCCCGATAGTTATCGGAGCTTTGGGATTTGTTCCGCAAAATTTGAGTAAGAACTTGTCTAAACTCCCAGGTAATTCAAAAGACTGGGAAGTGCAAGAAATTGCTTTATTTGGAACAGCCCACATTTTGCGTAAAGTATTGTAGAGGCACTGATAGTCACCGGATCTGCTCCTTAGGTAGCTGGTTGCAACCTGGAGTAGATTTTCTATTCAGCCGACTCGTAACATCTTAAGTCGTGATGTAATGGAATAATAATAATAATATTACTCATGCCTAATACATGTAATCCTGCTTCGACATCGAAAAGGGCCGTTACTTGGCAAGAGCCCGTACGGTTACCTCAATCCTGAGATTTTATCCAGAGACAGAACTGTATGATAGTAATATTAATAATATTAATAATATTAATAATATCAATAATAATAATAATAATAATAATAATAATAAGAGAACATTGAAGTTTACAGACACACTGTGATTCAAGATCTTGAACCAGGTAAAACTTACAAATATCTGGGCATTGAAGAATGTGAGACCATCTCGAACGACACTGAAAGAGAGAATTCGCAGGGAGTATTATAGAAGAGTGATAGTTGTCCTGCAGTCCGCTCTAAACTCCAGGAATAAAATATCAGCAATAGGTAGTTTGGCGGTCCCTGTAGCCGAATACAGTTTTGGACTAGTGGACTGGACTGAACAAGAAATTCGCATCATGGATCGAAAAACCAGAAAACTGCTTACAATGCATCACGTTGCCCACCCCCGAGCTGATGTACATAGACTTTATGTGTCACGTAAGGAAGGAGGAAGAGGCCTCAGACAAATTGAAGCCTCCTGGCACAATGCAATAACCAGGATGGGAAAGTATGTAGTCAGCCATCAAGATGACCCACTAATGAGGCAGGTCATGAAATCTGACCGAAGAATGGGAAACAGAGGCATTGTGTAGTAAGTGTATGATGTAAGTGAAGTGTAGTAGCAAGAAGCATTGCGAACAAGACTATGCAAGACTCCCAGAATGACAGAGACACTGAACTTCTGATGCTACATAACATGAAATTGGAGACACAAAAAATGTTAAAGAAATCGTGGAGAGACAAACCACTCCACGGACAATATTTGAAACGAATAGACAAGGTGCAGATCAATAAATATCAATCATTTATGTGGCTTAAAAGGGGAAGAATGAAGCCAGAATCGGAAGCACTTGTAATAGCTGCCCAAGATCAGGCGTTGAGAACACGACATTATGATAAAGCGGTTCTCAAAATTTCCCAAGATGATAAATGCCGCATTTGTCAAGAACACGTAGAAACCATTGATCATATTGTCTCAGCTTGTCCAATCCTAGCAAAGACCTAATACTTGAAAAGACACGACAGGGTATGTAGTTACCTCCACTGGCAGATCTGTACTGCCCTCGAAGTTCCGAACACATGCCCCAAGTGGTACGAACACTCACCGAAACCGGTGACGTCTGTTGGATTGTGTACGATATTGTATGACCAACAAATTCAAACTGACCGCACGATAGCGGCAAACAAACCGGATATAGTCATCCGGGGTTTGGAGAAAAAAATCGTGTTTACTTGTCGATGTTGCTGTACCTTGCAATCAAAACGTCGTTACCAAGGAGGCAGCAAAACGTCTTAAATACAAGAGTTTGGAAATCGAGATCAGCCGAATGTGGGGTGTAAAAGCACAGGTCGTCCCGATAGTTATCGAAGCTCTGGGATTTGTTCCGCAAAATTTGTGTAAGAACTTGTCTAAACTCCCAGGTAATTCAAAAGACTGGGAAGTGCAAGAAATCGCATTATTTGCAACAGCCCACATTTTGCGCAAAGTATTGTAGAGGCACCGACAGTCCCTAGATTAGACCTGCACAACGTATTTCAAGTTACCAGGGTCATAATTCACTGTTTACGTTCTGTGCACTGCTGTATATCCACCTTTGTATCCACCACTGTATGTATTTTCATTTTCTAATTTTTTAAAGTAAATAACATGCTCATTGTAACTTAAGCATTATTTGAAAGTAATAGCTTTAAAATATATGCTTATATAAGAGAAAAATATTATTTAATTCTAACACAAAATTGCAATTTAATAATTGATTGTTCACCAGGAATGGTATAATCTCCAAATCATAGAAAAATGAACAAAATCATGAGAGCAATCTCTCACATCAAGATTGACATAAAAATAGAATATGTGGCAATTCCAAGAAGGGTAATGTTTAATAGCACATTTGTGACCATTTTCCCCCATTATGAAACTGAATAAAAGAGATCAACGAGCAAACTTGTCACGATATTTTACGGACAATCCTAAGATAATCATGGGTATTGGTTAAATAGAATGCAAAGGGCTTTATATTTTCATATTAGTTTATTGCTGTCATCATAATTCATTAAAATAGTTTATCGCTGTCATCAAACAAAAACAATTCAGTATCACAATTTTGTGTTTAGCACAACACTAAATTTGTGATTACATCGTAGCAAAGCGAATTGCATTATAGGCCCTACAAGCAATTATAATACTTGGTGTCGAAATCTAATATGTCTAATTCGTTGTAGTTTCATATTTCGCCCTGTCATATATCGAGAACAAACATTTGCAATATAACACAAAAGACTTGCTTGAATTGTATATGACCGTCATGTTCTTGCCGAATGCTCTTTAAATTTACGCGCTATCTTTCGAATTGCGCATTCTGATTGGTGGACCCCACTCCTAGATTGGGTCTCATCCCCACCCTTCATCGATTTTCTCATTTGCACCCGAGTGGCCGCACGCAGCTCCTGAGGTCAGTGAAAGTGCAAAATGCTGTGCAGGTCTGCCCTAGATCTACCCCTTAGGTAGCTGGTTGCAACCTGGAGTAGATTTTATATTCAGCCGACACGTAACATCTTTAGTCGTGATATGGAGAAATAATAATAATAATAATAATAATAATAATAATAATAATAATAATAATAATATTTTCTTGCAAATGAAGTGTTGTCCGGTGGCAATTTACAAATCTTAGACAATATTCTAAATGTAGTGCAATAGTAAAACAATATCATTATTATTATTATAACAACAATAACATTAATAATACAATAATTAATAATACAAGAGTACTCCCAGTTTTTATACAATTAAGAATGTTGAAAGTAAATAGTACATTACGAATAATACAATAGTTATTTATGTATCTAGGGCACCAAGTAGATGCCTCCGCGTCGTATATTCAGCCGACACGTAACATCTTTAGTCGTGATATGGAGAAATAATAATAATAATAATAATAATAATAATAATAATAACCATAAAAATATCAATAACAATAGTAGCTGGCTCCCGTGGCGCAGCCGTCGTCTGGGCTGAGATGGTTGCAGGTTCGAATTCTGCGTAGGCATGGACGTGTTTGTGATTGTTCTCACTTCTCATTATCATCATATCACCTCATAGTTCATACTTTGAAGGTTAACAATCTTGTTTGAGGAATAGATGCAGCCGAAAGGCTGTTCCTCATAGCGAGTAAAAACAGTATCTCTCCGGGATAAACTGGGCCTCGGTGAATAAGGTGGTGCGTGGTCCAAGATGGTTGATAGTTGCACAGAAATAATATTAATAATATTCATATAATTCTATCCCAAATTGTAGCAACCTGCAAAGTAAATACGCCGAAATAATTAACAAGTACTCAGAACTCATTGAACCATAAAGAAACAATGGCATGTTGAAAATGTTGACATTACTCAAGTAATTCTCTCAAACACAGGAGTCATCTCTGGAAATCTGATGTAGGGCCTAAAACATCTGGCTGTGAACAATACACGAACTTATGCAGAAAGCAGTGGTAATAGCAACGGCAAAAAAATTGCGGAAATTTCTGGGAAATTATGCATTAAGTTCCATGTTTTGTTAATAATGTATATTGATTATGCTTTGATTTTGTTAATCTGTACTATTTATAATTTCAATGTACCAAAAACTAAAAATAAAGATGACAATAATAATACTATACATTCACTATCGTCTCCTGTATTATTTCAGTAGTATACCTTTCCGTTGCGACTCTCACACGCAACCAATCTTTATAAATGAGAGCTCTAAAGAAAGAGAATTTAACGGAGACGTGACGAATTGCACTTTGACTTTAAAAATATGAAGCATTTGTTTAAAAAAAACGCATCTAAATATTCAAGTGAAATGCAACCCGCAACACTTGCCAAAGTTTTCGTCAAATAACTCCTAAACCAGTTGTTTTAGGGAGGTGAGCTCAAGAAAGTGGGCGCTAAGGCTGTAGTTTCGGTTCGAAGCCCGCGTGGACATGAGTGTTTTAATTTGTGTTCGTGGCGAGGAGACCCTCGCCACCCTCGTTTATTACCCCCTTTCTTTAAACGATCCATAATTTCGCGATCTTTTAGGAGACTGTTTGTGCAATCCGAGTATTTAACTGGTGTTATGGATCCCCCCACCCCACCCAGAACAATAATGGAAACGAGTAGTCAGAAAGAAGGGCTACCACGGGCAAATATGAGTAAGCACATGGTCGCGATACGTGCACGGTCGCGACAGGCGCATGAGTTGTCCGAGAAGCGGGAAGATGCACTTTTCTAAGAATGTCCCCAAAGGAAAGGTAGGTACCGCGTGAGACCCTGGTAGTTCATTTAGGCGCCAACTGATGGCAGCTTGGGGGTAGAGCCAAACAGAAAAGCTAGCTCAGACTCAAGGAAAAAATATCTAGTGAGACTCAAGGAAAGTAAATAGTACGAGAAACTCTGCCATTCTGTAGCATCATTAGTTGTTATTTACTGTCCGGTGCCCTCCGAGCGTTGACACACACAATCCTGGCGGCGGTGTAGTGAACAATTCGCTCGTACGTAAAGATAACATTTTTTTAAATAATGTATTTTACTACAAATCAATTAAAGATAAATATTACAGGCAACGATGAAAATAGTTTTTCTAGTCCAAAAAGATATTTTACATGCTCCTTTCGTCACTTATGTGGTAATAATTTCCTTTTGTAAACGATAAAGTATAGCTTTATTGTTTTGTATAATAATTACTATTAAATAAAATTATTGTTCTTAACGTTTAAGAGGATGGTAGAGATTTCAATTATTTCTCGGTCCTAATAATTTCACTGACGAGTTTACACCAGATCATAATACCACGCACACATACACATGCATGGACACACACACACACACACACACACACACACACACACACACAATTATGGTTATCATTTGAAAATAAGATGAAAACAAAATTTCTGGCGCAAATTTTAGAGGGACCATAATAAATTTCATTTATATCAAGAATGGTTTCCGTGTTTTATAACAGTTTTCAGTTTCCATTCAACAGATGCAATGAAACTGAATAATGTAATCAGAATGAGGTCCCAAAACCCGAATCCGCTGAGAGCATATAAATGAAGATGATAAACTTTGACAAAATTATGCACTTCATTAAGAAAAAATATTGAATTTACATTCATTTGACCCTCGTATTTCTCGGCCTACAAATAGACTACACAGATTTACACAGATATATCACTTCATTATGTAAACACGGTCCAGAAGCACATGGGAGATAGGTGGTAAAACATACTCAAATATTTGAATCCATGCATATTAATGTATGCGTATCATTCTGCATCATAACCACTCACATGAAATAACTGATTACATCTGGGCATTGCTCTAGGCAAATGAACAATGAAGTGAATCGTGTCATGTTCGCGTACATTCCTTCACACATCGTACACACGTTTTAAACAGATGAGAACCTCGTTATTACCCACGGAGAAATTATACTTCGGTCTTCTGAGAAATATGAGAATAGATAGCGGAGTAATATAGGGCTAACTGGATAAACCGTCAGTTGTGGGTTTCTTGACGATGAAACAAAAAGTTATTTTGGAAGTCACAAATGTTAAAACCGACAATACGTCGAATTATTTATAACAATAGTTTGTTGTGCACTCATAAAAAAGATAAAGTTGTAAAATAAGCCTAAACATAATTTAAAATACTGTAAAATGGTATGCCAATAAAATTAAGAATGTGTTTGAGCAAAAGACTACAGGACAATTCACGTCTGACCTCTCTAAATGTTGCGACTTTACTACAATATTTTTACTTGAAGTTAACAATAATCACTCTCCATGTACGTCGAACAGTCGGTATCATTAAGCTTACCATCGTGACCAGAACGTAAAAATGTATTTCGATTGTCGTGATATAGTATTTTATAGGGATTGCCATGCCAGATTTCTTTTTTATTCAAACATATTAGGAAGAGTCGAAATCAGTTCCGGAAAATCTAAAGAATGCCGAAGAGGCTGTGTAATTTCAGGTTAATAATAAACGCAATACAAATCAATGTATGGATCATTTCAGCTTGATTCATAAGTGATTTCGGGCGCGCCAGCTGCTAAGGTCACTAGTCCTTGTAAGTGTAGTGTATGTTTTCTTCGTCGGAGGTGGCGGTGATCGGTTTGTTGCCTACTTGTTAGGGTTCTACTCCAGCATTCGCCTAGTGTTGATAAGAGAAACCACGGAAAATTACATCTCGACGCGGAGGCATCTACTTGGTGCCCTAGATACATAAATAACTATTGTATTATTTGTAATGTACTATTTACTTTCAACATTCTTAATTGTATAAAAACTGGGAGTACTCTTGTATTATTAATTATTGTATTATTAATGTTATTGTTGTTATAATAATAATGATATTGTTTTACTATTGCACTACATTTAGAATATTGTCTAAGATTTGTAAATTGCCACCGGACAACACTTCATTTGCAAGAAAATAATAATAATAATAATAATAATAATAATAATATTATTATTTCTCCATATCACGACTACAGATGTTATGAGTCGGCTGAGTGTAAAAATCTACTCCAGGTTGCAACCAGCTACCTAAGGAGCAGATCTAGAGACTGTCGGTGCCTCTACAATACTTTGCGCAAAATGTGAGCTGTGCCAAACAAAGCGATTTCTTGCACTTCCCAGTCCTTTGAATGACCTGGAAGTTTAGCCAAGTTCTTACACAAATTTTGCGGAACAAATCCCAGAGCTCCGATAACTATCCGGACGACCTGTGCTTTTACGCCCCACATTCGGCTAATCTCAATTTCTAAACTCTTGTATTTAAGACGTTTCTCTGCCTCCTTGGTTACGACATTTTGATCGCAAGGCACGCAACATCCACAAGTATACACGATTTTTTCTCAAAATCCCGGATAGCAATAACCGGTTTGTTTGCTGCTATCGTGCGATCCGTTTGAATTTGTTGGTCGTACAATATTGTACACAATCCAACCGATGTCACTGGTTTTGGTGAGTGTTCGTACCACTTGGGGCATGTGTTTGGAACTTCGAGGGCGGTACAGATCTGCCAGTGGAGGTAACTACACACCTTGTCGTGTCTTTTTATGTATTCGGTCTTTGCTAGAATTATTATTATTATTATTATTATTATTATTATATCAGAGCAGCCGACCGCTAGATTTCTTCTCGAGACAACGGCTGAACTGCACCTAGCACTCTTAACTAGTGTCGAAATTCCTACCACTGTTGTGATCGAACTCTTAAACACCTCGGTCGGGGGCACTGCAGCGACGTCCGTTGATGCATGGATCATTTTAGTTGGGCTAGTTAAGAGTAGTGTATTTGGGCATAGACATGTTCAAATGGTAAACAAAAAATAATTTTTGAATAGTAACCTGATATTTGATTTTTCTGGCATTTTCAGTCACTCTTTGTAACAAACAGAACCATCAATATTTCACACATTAATTATTTTTTTCATTTTCTTGCACTTCCCTTGGGTTAACTGACTGCAGCATCTAATTACACCCATGACCGTGTCCGCATATTGCAATTTGCCGGTTAGTTACTTTGCAAGAAACTTTCTTGATGGGTAATTGCAGCCGAAGGTGAAGGAACCCATAATATTCCCCAGCAACTTTCAAGTGTTTTCACAAAAACTGTTGCTTGTGCTAATGGTGCTAGTTGCCTACTAACCACTTTGCTGGAGGGGAGATTGCATCCTTACGTCGCATGAATTTGAGTCCGGAAGGGTTTGTGGCGTGACCTTTAAGAGTTTGAAAATTACGTTACTGGCCTTTAAAGTGGATATAAACAGAAAATTTTCAAACCGTTTACAAGAACATGGTTTTCGTAACTGTCCAACTCAAAACAGAAAAAAAAACATTATATTCAGAATTTTCAACTTAGGAGTTCAACACTTATAGTTTCTAAAAATACTCCCGGGATCATTTTACTTCCTCTTCCCATCTTTGTTGAGAATTATAAAACATGATTAAAATACCAGAGAGGACTCGAGTACTGACAAGCTAGTGTCGAAAATCCTGCCGCCGTCGGGACTCGACCTAGGACCTCCCGGTCATGATTGATTGATCGTGATTCCGGGCGCGTCAACTCCTGAGGTCATTAGCCCCGTACGTGTAGTGCGTGTTTTTCTCGAGAGATGGCGGCGATCTTTCCCCACTTGATGGGGAGATCCGGTGCCGACCTACGTCAACTAGCGGGGTTTTCCCCAATCAGATATCTCACCAGCAAGGCACCGCCCCAGCCAGGACAAGCTCTAAGCTCCCGGCATTTGTGGTAGTATAGTGCATGTTAGTGAACATGTGTGTAAGGGATGAGGACAGGACTAGGACGAGGAAGGAAAGATCGCGCGCGATCCTTGGCCCGTTTGTTAAGGTACTGCTCCGGCATTCGCCTGGTGTTGATCGGAGAAACCACTGATAACTACCGCTTAGAACAGCCGGTCACTAGAATTCTCCTCCAGGCAGCGACTGAATTCGACCTAGCTGACAAGCTAGTGTCGAAAATCGTGCCGCCGTCGGGACTCGAACCTGGGACCTCCCGGTTGCAGTTGCATCTGATGATACACTGAGACACCTTTTCCGGTGCAAGTTTATTCTGTCAGCGGAGCCATCCATCTACTGAAAGCTAAAATGATAAAGTTGGGAGTATCACCATTTTAAATTTTTATTTCTGGTCTTCTCCACTTTCAGTCGTATTGCCCATTTAAATGACATTATTTTTTTAAAAGTATGTTACTATAGTGTAGTTTCCGCACTTAATATTTGATTGTCAATCATATTCTGTACTTTTTCGTGTCCTAAATAATTTAAATATATAAGCCTTGATACCAAGTATTACTGGACAAAATTGATCAGTATTGTCAATACGAATTGAAACGAACTTTTCTAAACCCAAGTAAAAGCGAGTGGTGGTGGACATGCGAGGCATAATGAAATGTTTCTTTCTCTAGTGGTATTAGTTTCCAACTATTCATTTTTCTTTTGAAAAAAGTGCATGCCATCATGTAAAGGGGGAAAAATTGAGGGAAAACTCCATTGAGAAAGAAATCTGTGCCTTTGCTACTTGATATTGAGGATAAACCCGAAAATAAATTTCAACTTTTTCAATTTTGAAAATATTGGTTATAATGAAAATCGAAATACGCCATTTTTATAAATGCAATTTCTTCTATGTGAGCAAAACAAAATAATTGTCACCATTTTCCTGAATATTTTTAAAACGCCACAGGGCCTTCGTGAAGATCCCCGCCCCTAAAAATTAAAACATCTTAATCCTAGCTATGGCATAACTAGGTCCCATTGCTGACGTATATACTGAGTTTCGGCTCTAAATCTTCTAATCCGTTATGCGTGACACAAACACATTCATCCATCCAGACAGACAGTCATCCCGATTTTCGTGTACAAAAAAATTGCTCCTATTTCATCACCACCTGCACCAACCTGAACAGTAGTAATATCCCTTAATCAAGACATAAAATTCGAGATCGTATTGTTGAAGTGATTCCTATATGTTTCCTTTCTATATTATAGTATAGGGAGAAAAAATAAAAATATAAAATCATGTACTGCTGAATTTTCTAAAAGTGCTTAATAAATAACTGCTGCTTAATAAATAAAACAAGATCATCCACAAAGTTTCTTTTAATTCTGGTAAATAATTATGAATTCAAATTTTTACTCACATAAACGAGTGAGATCGAATAATATTCTGTTCCGTGTATAAGTGTTTGTGTTGAACCGTGGGATATCTCGCGTTCAGCTAACCCCAATTCAGAGCATTTCGCTGTTGTATGTAGGGTAGAGATCGAGATAGATTTCTTTAGAATGTGGAATAAAACTTGACTTCCACTAGCAAAAGCTTTAAAAAAATCATATGTACGTCGGCTGTTTTGTAACAACAGCGAATCCCAATTGGGCATTAAATGTCCGTATCTACTGATGACAGACTTTCTTCAAGGGAGGTATTTAATAAGAGAGGAACAGAAATAGGACAGGAGCAAAAATAAAAAGGAAGTTAATTTGGAAACTCGTATACTTACTTTCGGAATAATTAAGCACTTCCAACATTAAATCCTAGTTAGAACTTCATTACTTCATTATCGTTTTCTTTCGGGAGTTTGCAATTTCACTTTATTACCTAAATGACATCAGCACTTCCCTCCCCCTTCCCCCTAATTTGGTATTTTTAACCATGTTTTATGGTTTATAAAAATAAGCGAGTTCAAAATTATTTACTGTAATGATTCCCAAATACTATTAGTCACATGTATTTGTTAATGCATAATGTATGCTGATTTTGCATTTTGTAAAGAAAATCAAACTATCCATTTTCCTTTCGAAGAAATTGTATTTGAGTTGTTTAGTTTAGTTGAAACATTTTTGCTGGTTGAATGTTACAAATGGAATGCATGTTTCTTAGAGCTCTGTGATTATTTCATCGTCTATACTATCGTAATTTTAATGCAGATAATGACACTATATCCTTCATTAACTGGCAATCGTTTATAGAGTTTTAATTATAGTTTCTGTATTACAACGAGAGTTTTAATTGCATCATCAGAACACAAATTAACCAATTGAGTGGTATTAGGTCAGCCAGTTGAAAAAAATATAAGAATTAAATAAAATTATATCCTGCAACTTATCTATCATAGAAAACAAAACGTAGCTTAGATTGTAGTGTTCACCCCGCAGTACTCGCGGTCCATATCGTAACGCAAGTGATCGCTCAGCCGAAGATGAAATTATATTTTATCTACAACGAGCTTCATAAAATCTTTCTGAACAAGTATTCTGTTACAAATCTCAAAATGTTTCTTTGAATATAATTTGAAAGTCAATAACCTTTAATGTACGGCATTTAAATCTGCGTGATCTGTTGGAAATGAGAATGGAGGTAGACGACATCTTTTAACATATCAAGTACTATTTTATATCTCCGTTGATAATTCATTATGATTCTTTCAGTAGTCGTGACAATAGGATATCACTACAGTATAGGAAAATAGTATACGTCTCAGATAATAGTACATAATCAGATAATAGTCTTCCATCTCAGATAATAGCCTTTCGGATTTCCAGGATGGCAACTTTCTTGCTATCATCCACAACTGTAGTGCTTGCATTGGCTACAACTGTAGTCCAACCAACTTCAAACTATCTGAAAAAAACACATTTGCTGATACTCCTACCACTCTAAGCACATTGTAAGTGGCCAAAAAAACCAACACAAATTCGCTGGGCTACACCTGTAGCAAGCGCGATTTCTCGTGGGGTAAATTTACTGAACTTTCAGAAGGCTAATCAAAAGCCAATTTACTTATTCTGTCCGATATCATACATCATTGCCTTCGTAGTAGAAGTTTATCTCTAGCTGTTTCACATTCTTGAAGATTAATGATCGTTGTTAAAAGTGTAAGGACTATTTAAACATTTTTCTGATTTCTGAAAAAACGATGTCAAGAATCACGGCTCGAGCAGTCTTTTGAGTTTTCAGCGCCGTACGAAACGTAAGGGTAAGTCAATAAGTATCCGAACTCAGTGATTGTAATTGATTACAACAAACATACAAAATTTACAAAAGTACACATTTTTTAACACAAGCACCATGCTTTTCAATCTACTTGACTCCACTTTCCGAAACCCTCAGAAAGAACGATTTTTTATTGAGCAGCAGACTGTGTTTGCACTGCTTCTTCACCTGCAGATCGGAGGTGAAAACTTCGGCCTAATAAAGAATGTTCAGGTAAAACGCACAGATGGTAATTAGTCGTTACAAGATAGAACCAGCATCAGGGTGCTCTGACACCAAAATACAGTTTTTGTCAAAAAATGATGATGTACATCTTTTGACAATCATTCTCGGCGTTCTCGTGCGCAAAACTTGAGTAACGTGCATATGGTTTAACACTTCATAATAGCCATTCATCGGTTATTCAGAATCAGGACACATCCTAGCTCAATTCTGAGATCAGTAGTGGATGAGCCTGGACATTGTGCACTTTTCTCATTCTGCATGCTTGTTCGACAGCTTTCGAATGGTTCAGTTCCCTGGTAAACTCTTTGCTATGGAGAGTTTACACCCACATTTTGACGATAGTCTTTTAAGAAATTTTCATTTTGGTACACTTCAGGTCACAAAAAAAAAAAGATTACAAAATCCTTTTCTTTTTGGTGGAAATGGAGAGTGATGCCATGTTTACGTCGCAACAACTCAAGCGAACATTAGGTGGCAACTTACCATAAGAAACGTGAACGGTGTAATCTTACGAGTGATAAGTGGACAAAGGTCAACCTACAGACGACTAGAACGAAAGTGCAAATACTTATTGACTGATTCTCTTATATTCCCCCCTCCCAGATAAAATAAACTATTAAAATTGAAAAAAACTTTTTAATTTTATGATAATTTTGTAATTTATTTTACAATATGTGAAATAAATAATTAAAACTTTTCCCGCGTAAATATATTTTCTAAACTTCGTCTTCTCAACGAACTGGAGTCCGAGACCACCGTCCCTCTACCTCCGCTCGCCTCGCCCGAAAGCCGTCCTTATCACGAGTCCTAGGCGCGAAGCTGGAAAACTTCACCGAACAACCAGGGCGAAAAATCAATGCGAAGTCTTAAAGGGATAAAAGTAAAGCACAGGCAAACCCAAAGTTGGAAATGGGAAAACGATAGCAGCAAATAACCCGCGCCCGAGGCAAGAGGCCTACTATGAGGGTGGCATGATCCGCATTAGGCGGGCCAACGGCAGGCGACACGTGCGGAATGAACACACGGTACGTGCCGTGCATACGATTAAAGACTCACCCGTGGGAGCAAGGTTCACGCACGCATATACGCACGTACACGCACGTACGTTCTGCCCATTTCGGCCATTGGGTCACATCGCGCCGTTCGCACAACTGCACGAGACCCAACCAAACTGCAACGCAACGCTGCGAGTAGTAATTCGAGGAACTAGAATCAATGGGTGTACGTTTCGTTGACTCTAAAATCGCACACTGAATCCGAAATTAAAGTGGGTGTAATTGAGTGGAATGCCGCAAAAGCAAGTGTCGATAATCTGAAGTTCCTATGCGACTCTGCAAATTGCGTATCACTTTTTTCCCAATTTAATCCACTAGTAGCTTCATAAAAAAGAGCTTGACTTTTAACACTCTCTCGGGCGTAATATTGTTTCGCTACATCGTGGGGAGAAATTTATTTCACACAATATTGTAAATTTTATAAATAAACGGTTCATTAACTAAAACCATTTTACTGTATTATCTGTTGTAGACCAGATTACTACAAATGGGCATCATTTCAAGGTAACTCACTATACAGTTAAGAATTTCTTTCGTATAAGTGACAGACGATAAATGAAACAGATAATTAAGTAAAAGAGAAAGGTGCTCTAGTCGGTATTTTCTTTCAACTTAGATTTCTTACATTGTAAATGTTAACAAATTGTGGTAATGGATAAGATTCGTGGTTACAGATGATATGTAATAAGACATATGGTTGTACGTCTCGTCTTTCAAAATAAAATATTCCTACTCTTGGTTTGGGTAGTTCGATCAATCTAAAGGTCACCACTACAGGAATCTGTTATTTCACATTAGGATACGATTTGTTACAAATTTGTTTATTTTTCGAGTAAGAAATTCGTGAACCAGGTAATTAAAAATCTGAAATTTGGTGTCGGGATACCCGTCGGGAGCTTAGTGCTTGTCCAAGCTGAGGAAGGGGGTGACTCCGATGGCAGATACTTGGAGAGGAATTCCTTGCATGTCGACATGTAGGTCGGCGCCGAATAACACGCTTTAGGGAGGGGACATTGCCACCTTTTGTGTTATAACATGCACTACTCTAGCGACACTAATGACCGTAGCAGTGCACGCTATTAACAAAACAATCTATCCGAATGACGCTTTAAATCAGGGCTTTCCAATTGGGGGTTCGCCGGATCTTTTTGCGCGGCCCGCGACTGCTTTGGCAAATTTTATTATACCAACCAAATACATTTTTTTAGTTATTCTCTTGTGCATTTTTATAATTACATAACTGAAATATAAATTTTCTAGTTGTATATATATTAATCATTACGTGTGTTGAATAAAAGTTTTTTCAAATATATATTTGTTTCAGTATAATCTCAGTAGGTAGGGTAAAAACCATCTTAAATTATGGTGCGGCCCGCGCCTTAACTAGAATTTGATATGTGGTCCATTAGCCCTTCTAAGTTGGACAGCCCTGCTTCAGCTCCTTGTGTTGGGTGCGTATCCGGTCTACTGTCAACCGAGAGTTTTTCAGCCTTCGCCTCTTCCACGGCCATTTTACTTCTCGCTACGGAGTAGAGAGAAAGTTATGTAGTGTTGAGCGAAAAAACGGCAAATTTTCGGCAGAAAACCTCTTATTACAGGACCCTGGTAACGAAAAAATAGATAAATAAAGTTGCTAAATTTAGAAAAAAATCCTCTAACACGTAGTGAAGCCAGAATTCATGTTTTGTCTGTCCTTGATACTGAAAAATCGACTTACGGCAAAACGTCTGTTCGTATGTAAACAACTCTAGCAGCTAAATCGTTCTGTCGATGTTCACCAAAATTGATATTCCGCAATCGATCTGGCTGATGTCACGTCCCTTTGAATTTGAAATCGATATTTTAATTTTGGGGGTACTTTACATAAAGCCTCTGGGACATTTTCAAAATTTTTGAAAAAAATGGCTCCTTTGTTTCTTATTGTTTTTGTTGGATAGTGTAAAGAACGTTTAATACAATGGTGAAGGTCTCACGTTCGTTGAAAATCGTGATTTGAAAATTGCAACAGACCAAAATTTTTTCGGAGTCTTCCTACAACTAAAATATTAAAGACAGATTTTTTCCTTAATGAAATCTTCCTTATAGATAGATTTTGAAATAAGGTTGTGTATAATGTTTCGAAAATTTGAATACTTTTCACGTAATTTTGCGTCAAAGCAAAGGCGAGAAAGTACGTGTAGTTTAGCACCGCTTGTTTTTTCCTCTAATCCCAAAATGCAGTCCATCCTTATGAGCCGACGTCAGCTTAGTTTAACCGGAGACTTCATGATCAAGATTGCGAAGACCTCTGGAAGCGAGTGGTCATCCCAACTTCAAGCACCAACCACGGGCGCGAGGGCAGGAATGGAAAGAAGTGTCTCGTGTTGCTCGTGCACCTTTGTTTAAGAAACGTCTGCGAAATCCGCTAGAAGTTAATCAGAGGAAAACAGAACCGCCCCACAGAGTAATCAGCCACTGGAATTCTCATCCAGAAAGTAGTTTCGTCCCACCCAGCTAGTTAGCTGGTGTTAGAAATCCATTTTCAAGACTCGACTCGAAGATTTTCTGGTCTACGAATGTTCATTTGCGAGACTCGCAAAGTATTAAGCTAACGACCACCTGTCTGCCTGCTAGCCCTCTGGACTGCCAATTACGCGAGCGCTGGCTTCATTTCTCAAAACGGAAGTCCTCTATCTCTGCTCTATCTGTCTGCACTTTTCGAAAAAACGCTGCCTCTGTAGATTCTGCCGAGTCAGTCTCACGTTTTTCATCCAATGGAAACTCAGATAAGACTCGTCAAACCCCTGCGACAGGCTGTCGTTCCGACTTGATGACTCCGAGGGATTCTCTGAAGTTTTGAGAAACGAGTTTCTGCGCGTGGTCGTCACGACCCGCGTAGATCGGCATTTCCTGTCTCCGGGCGTTCGTAGACGGACTGCTAGCGAGGAACGCGTATCAACCTTTCGCCTCCACCTGGGGTGGCGGCTAGAAGAGCAGGATGAGCAGCTGTACTTGCATTCATTTTATTATATCGTCATGCTAATTAGCAAACTTCGTAACTCCATATTCCCTCCTCTATTTTCTGTTTACTTCATGATAAAATATAATTAAGAAAGAAGAGTAATAAATAAAAGTAAATGACAAATCGAGCATCTTAAATAATTGAGTTCTCCAGTATTGATAAGTTCAGTGAGCAGGAAACTAAAATTCTGCTCCCCGGCTATGTTTATTCTCTTCATTGCAAAACTGTCCAATCTGGCGTTACGAAGTAGGATAATTAATATGGCGATATTCTATTATATCCTAGTAAAATAAATATTCCCAAGTAAAATACATGAATTTGGGCTTTTAGCAAATAAATTTACACGTGCGTTATTGGCCGGAAAAGTAAATTTAATTCTACAAGCCCTGCAGTGTTATTTCGCTGTGATCACAGTACAAGCAACGCAAACAACGTTATTAAATCACATATTTTTATCAAATATTTTTGTAAAATTAAAACCATGCAAGTTCAAAAATATCAATTGAATTAATCGTGTTTTTTGTCACAAAAAATATCGATGGATAAATGGGCTTTGTAAACAAGTAAATATTATTTATAAAGCTGAAAAAACCTTCTAGATAAAATAAACAAATGATGATAAAAAGCAAATGTTATGAATATCCAACGGCTATTTAAATGTATTCTTCATTCTAAGTTAAAGGTCATTGTCAGCGCAAAAATAAAAGCACGTAACGTCATTCAGAGCATTTCAGACCAATGTGAACTCTTGAGGAAAAACAGTGCCAGGATCCAATATAATTGAATAGCAGAATGAAGTGGTTAATAATGACATCATTAGGAAAACTACTATGTACTCTCACAAACGCGGTTATTCTATCAAGCCCCCTGCCTTCTTCACGTGAACGCTTTAATGAAGTGAATTCATGAAGTGAAAAATGTTTATGCGTGATTTACGCGAATTGATTAGTTTATGTCGAATTCTTCTAATTCTATAAAAATTCAACGTAAATATTTGTAAATATAATGTAAATATTTATTTTGCTATTGAAAAATATACTTACGCTAACTTAGATTTTTGATATTTACTACACACACATTCAAGATTTTTTCGTTAACCTCTGGCATTCTTTCGGGAGCTTTAATAAGACTACCGTCGAATAACATTATGGGAACATGACTTTTAAGAGATGCTAGGAAAGCGTAAATGACCTAAGACTGTCTATAAAAGAAAACAAAATTGATTTTTGTTTAGTAACTTTACTATTTTATTTCATATTTTGTTTTTGTGCAGTTGCCACAAGATTACTAAATGTATATTGCAACACGTTAATATGTTGGGAATCAGATGTTTATTTCTTTATTTGGTCAAAAAACAATAAAAACTGTATATGACGTGCGGGGAAAGAGATTATCTGCGCACATTTTCTTGAGGACCAGAATTTAAAAACAAGCAACATTTGAAAAACTAGAAACAAAAATTTACAAAATAATTATTATTTTAGAAAAATAAAAATTGAAAAATGTTTGTTCCCGAGTTATAGAAAATCTATTTCAACGGTAAATGAGCAGCTGGTTTGATTTTTCTGCATTGCTAACAAAATAGTAATGAACATCAGTTATACTTCTACCACTACAAGCAAAAGGAGTGCTCAACAAAACGTGCGCACAGTGAGGCTACATTTACGTCCAGAAGCAGAACAAGGGGCCATCTCAGCATTTTCACGATGGATCTGGGAAACTGGACAAAAACTTGATCGAGATGGGGGTCATTGGCCCGGAAGCTGAAGTACATTACTTCTTACAGGCGTATTAAATATTTTTTAAAAATGCATACAATACAAACGTAAACTAATTCATTATATATCATTGTTTTGTTACAATAAACATTATTTTTCTTTTTGACAATCAGTATAGTCTCTAATTATATAGAAACAGTTTTGCAGCAGAAAATATTTTACTTTTAACTTAAATTTGTGTACCGACTTTAATTGTGAAGATGTAATTGTTAAGATGAAATGCAATGAATGGGTTTCAATCCTGAAATCTTTACTGCGGAAGTAAAATTGGTGCTTGCAGTAAAATACCAACATCATTCGTTAGTTCAGTGTGAATCATTGAATATGTTTCCAACAGTTTAATGAAAATTATGAAATCTGTTACAGAACATCTATGCATACTGGTTTTGAAAGTAATTCATTTAAATTTAAACATAATTTAAATTTGAATAAAAATATTATGTTAAATATATTGCTCAATATGCCATATAAATCAAAATAATCCTATGGGTTGTATCTATTTGAATTTTTAGAGAGATATTTCGGGTAAACATGACATATGATGAAAAAAGTACCGTACTCTTCAGGAACAAAATAACATTAAAAATATTGAATATAGTTGTTAGGTGCATAAGGCAAAGTAATCATGATTAGGATAAAAAATTACTTACTATTTTGATCTTATTTCAGGTGGTACAGTCTGCAGTAACGAGGACAAAATTCGTATGTTTCCGTTTAGGCTGTGATCCGTGTCATAACTGAAGTATATCGTTATTGAAGTATACATTTTGTTTTCCACTTCTTAGGTATTCTTGAGTGACGGAATAGTGCCCTTTTACTTTAAATTAATTACACCCAAACGCCTTTCAAATTGCGTTTGACGCGAAACTTAAGAGCGCACTTCTCTGCTGCTTCAACTTTACGTTGCTGGGCACGTTTCAAAGCGAAGAGTGCCCTCACGCCAGCCACTCACTACAACCCACGCTTTTCCCTGTCACTTCGACACGACAGATCTTTTCAGTTTTTTAGGATTGCTGTGTGATGTTGTTCGTGCTTTGGTCGTTGTAACAGTCAATTTGAACACACATTTTTTTGATCCCAGGTATAATATGAGAAAATAAAATTCAGGAAAAAACTAAAACATGAACTGCATTAATTAAAAAAGCTACGTAATTAGCAGTGACGGCAAATAGGCAGGAAACTTTCCGATAGAGTGAAGAGTTGTCACCAACAGCACGTTTAGTATTCATTACAATGTTAAAATTACACATTTCATAACGATGAGAGATTATCGGACATAAATAACTTCCATCTCCATATAGACAATTATACGAAACTGGTGGTGCAACAACAGCACATACTTTCGCGCGATTTTGTTATTGGCTGTGTAATAAAATATGACAATTTCTGTCTTACACTTCAACTATCTATGAAAAATTCTTAAACAAACGAAGCATGAAAAATATGTATTTTTAAAAACTTCCTATGTTTAAACGAAAACAGCTTTTCACCACTGAATTCACTGTATGCACGTTCACCTGGCTGGATGCCAAATTACTTTCCTCCAAACGCGGCCCATCTGATATTCACTCTTGACCAAGAGACGGAGCATAGCTATTTGTTCTAAAGAAATTTGAACCTGGACACGAAACTCCTTTAAGTGTACTGACGTTTCATTTTAGATTATTTAATGAATGCTTGAATTACTATTGCGATTGTTCGAATAAGTTTAGGTCATGTTAACCGGGAGACGTGGCTCAGTGCATCAACTGATGTCATTGGGAAGATTCGAGTCCCCGACTGCGGCAGGATTTTCGACACTAGCTTGTCAGCTAGATCGAAATCAGTCGCTGTCTGGAGGAAAATTCTAGCGGCCGGCTGCTCTGATCGCTTGGCGTGATTTCTCCGATCAACATAAGACGAATGCCGGAGCAGGACCCTAAAATGGGCCACAAATCGTGCGCGATCTTTCCTTCCTCTTCCCTATCCTACCCTCACCCCCTTACACACACACTCACGTGCATTACACTATAACACATGCCGGAAGACCGGTGGGGCCTTGGTGCCTTTCCCGGCGGGAGCGGTGCCCCTCCGGTGGGGGATACCAGGTTGGAAGACACTCCGCTAGCCGACCACAGTAGATTGGCATCCAGCGGGGTGAAGCCACCGCCACCTCCAGATGAAAAAAACCTGCACTACACTTACGCGACAAATGACCTCAGTAGTTGACGCGCCCGGAATCACTAACAATCAATTATAGGCATGTTATATCTCGCGGTTGGGGGTGTTTTCCCACACTGGATCGTGATGTCGGGAGCCTACTTACTGGCAGAGTTTTCTTCCTCGAGGTATCTCCCTCAACAGTACGCTGCCCCAGCTGGAATAAGCTCCCGTCTGGTATCACGATCTAGTAGTGTTATGCATGTAAATTTAAGAGTGTGTAATGGAGTAAGAGACAAGGATGAAGAAGAGAAGATTGCACGCGGTCCTTGGCCTGTTCGTTTAGGTGTTTATTGCGCATTCGGCTGGTATTCATAAGCAAAACCACGGGAAACTGCCGATCAGAGCAGCCGGCAGCGATAATTCTCCTTCAGAATGGTCGAATTCGTCCTAATTACAACGAAAATTCAATGCCGCTGGGTTTCTAACTCAAGGATCTCCCAGTCAGCAACGTTGCTGGGACAACGGAAATTCTGTGTCTGCCTCATTCCAGTCCGCACATGTGCCTTCAAGTAACGGTCAGTCATGAAACAGATTCCTGAGGAAAATTACCAGCTATGTTTGCTCACACGGGTAAAAATGTCAGGTATCTTGATCATTGATTGATTTATACGTTTTTAGACGCTGCCTTGGTTATTTAGCCCATTAGTGTAGTGAATATTCTGTTCCTGAAAGTAGCGTTATTCCTTACCAATTAATACGTCAGTTCCGGTGCGTACCTACATGTCGATTTCCGGAAGTTTCCCCTTCCAGATATCCTTGCCAGCGCTGCCCCACCCGGGAAAAGCTCCAACCTGCCAAGTGGTTTCTCGACATACACTGCAGTACAGCGTACTGCCAGTGAAAGTGTTTGTGTGTGAGAGAGAAGAGGACAAGGAAGAGGAAGGATAGATCACACGGTTCGATTGTCAGGGTCTTGCCCTGGCATTCTCCAGGTATTAACCCGAACGTGCCCGAGCCCATTCGACATGCGTGGCCTTCTGAGAATCCGCCCTCCGAGGGTAAGCGCCGGGCGAGGCGCGCGCTGGCCGCGGGTGAGGGCAAATGAAAATGGATAGCCCTTGGCGCCGCGCCGGGCGCTCGCAAGAGCTTTTGACGCGCCTCGGCAAAAAGAACACGTGGCGGAGGGCGCCGCGCGCCTGCTCCCGAACGATGGGCGTGCTGCTGGTAGGCACGCCAAGCGCATGTTACGCGACGCAGGCACCGGGATTCAAATGATTTCATTGTTCATCTTCTCTCTATGTATATAAAACTGGATGTTGTTATGTATATATAAGAGCTAAACTCCGACACCGTTGGATCGATCTCCATGAAAGTTGTCACTTCTACGTGGTTTTTCACCTAGAAGGTTTATGTGCTTTTAATTCTGTTGTAACTCTACTACATGGCGCTGTAGAAAAAAATTAAATATTCACGTCAAATGCAACCCGCAACACACTCGGCAGCCTTTTAAATATATATCGTTAAATAACTCGTAAACGAGGCGTTCTGGGGACTTAAAAACTAAAATTTTGATACCGAAGGCCTCAAAGAAACGTTTCTCACACTGTAATCTACAGAATGAGCTCTTCTCGAACATTCTATTACATTTTTGCTGGTCGGGCGCATCCCGATTTCACCTCACCTGCTCAGAGACGTGCAGAATCTGCATGTAAATGTGAATGAGAGGGACAGAGAGCGGTAGAGACAGAGAGACACAGAGACAGGGTCAGGGTGAGGGAAGGAGGGATTGATAGTGAGAAAGGGGGATGTGAGGGGCAAGAGGGAGATGAAGGGCAGAACAACGTCTGCCAGGTTTTCTTAGTCCCCTGTATTATGAGTTTTGCAGCTCTCACACGCAACCAATCTTTATTAATAAGATCTATGAAGAAATTCACAGAGACTTCAATAATTGAACTTTATCTTCTAAAAAATATGAAGGATTTGTTGAAAAAAATTAAAGGCATGTCAAATGCAACCCACAACACGTGAGCAGCGTTGTTGAAATATATATAGTTACATAACGTCAAAACGAAGTGTTCTAGGGCCTTAACGTTCCTTACACCGTAATGATATCTTATCCGTTCCAGAATGATATCTTATTGGACATTCTATTACATTTTTGCTGGTTTGCTGAAGATAATATGATCTCGAAGGAAACGTTATATTATGGGCCTAATATGGAAATGGAAGAGTAGAAAAGAGGGCGGGGGTTAATATGCAAACCTTCTTGCACGGGTACGCGAATATAACTTAATATGACGCAGTATATTAAGTATGTAAAAATAACTTAGTATTTTCATATGTGCGAGCATGTTTTGTACAGGTAATGTCAGCGAGTGTAAAGTCTAACCAATAATTGATGAAAAGACGTTTAAGCTGTTGAAAGATTTGACTGCCCCTCTGAGAGTTCAACCCGGTTCTCTTCGTATCGTACTTCGTTCTCTGTCCACCATTTGAACTGAACCATCGAGTCTGTCAATTTGGTGTACAGGATTTCAGAGTTGGCCTATGATATGGACGCGTGTGTGTGGATACAAGTTCGTTTGTGGTTTTACTATCAATGTTAATCAGTGTGTTATGCGTGCATATGGGTAAACATTTCATATCGTTACTTCGTATCCTGGCACGGTATTAGAAGTATGATCTCTTCATGAACCTTTTGTGTGCATTTGTCACTGAATACAGAAATTTTCAATTGAATGGTAAGTCAGGTATGAAGAAGTGATACAGATTAGATTCTTTAAAGAAATATTTACCAGGCTGAGATTTCAATCCGAGCGCTATGGGTGAAAAACTCCCTCAATAACCATTGCGCGAAACTTAAAGCTTCAGTAATCTCTATATTTAGTAGACTAATGAATCCTTAATGTTCCAGCATATCTTATAAAATGTAGGGTAATATGGCATTATAATGCACTCCCATAACAATAATTTCGCCCTAAAACGAACAACAGTTAAGTCCCAGAAAGAAAACCTGATAATGTGAATGCTTATAATAAGCGGACAACATGAGTTTTTTATAACACAAACATCGGTCTTTTTGGTCCCTTGAAATTCGTGGTCACGAGAGTTTACTTTAACTCAAAATTATGGTAAAACTATTATTTAAAAAAATAACACATAAAATTATTTAAAGATATAATATTGAGGAGTATATTGCCTTACAAAACATACCTGTAATTTCAAAACCACAGGTGTATATCAAATTGAAAAAAAAATTTTAACTTAGGTATTTTTTAAATTTCAAACGTTTTAATGAAAAAATGGCCTTTGCCCTATTATTATGCGATTCATCCTAGATGAGAGAGAAAAATTAAGAAGAAATTTTGGGCCGGTTTTGAGAAAATCGTATTTATATAGTTATTAAATTGTCACGATTTCACTCAAAACTACGCGAAAATTTCTCAACAGTGTACAATACTGTTGTGTATCCATATATATATAAGAGACAGAGAGTTCTAAAACTAGGTGTTTGAAAATTGGCCAAATTTTCGTAACCTCAATGAAACCATTGGAAAAAGCGAGGAAATAAACTGGGTCCAAGAAAGACCAAAGTAGCTTGGTCCGATGAAAGGAAAAGTTTCCATTTTGAGATAAGAGCAGTATGGATATAAGTATGGTAAAGAAAGGCAGGAAGTACTCAAATGCTTCTATGTTGCACTTCGCGTGGTCAGGTGAGTTCCCGACGTTATCTGATATAAACTTTGTAACACATCTAGGAATCTAAGAGATCGAAGAAAACGTATCTTCCACAAATATGTGTAAATAAATATTGTCATATGTATAAAAATATTTTTTCTCATTCCACATTTTATCGTAAAAGAAAAAAAGGAAATTCGCATATTGAAAAAACGAACTATGGTCCTCGTTTCCGTTTTTCTCGTTTGTGGGATGCATTAGCGTTTCCGATCCTTTCCACTGGAAGTGTGCAAACGCAGTATTCTCATCGCTAAGCTAGAGTTTTGCAATTCTGATGAACCTGAATGGAAATCGCGTCCCCCTGATAATCTTTTTTCAATACAAACTTTCCCCCTGTTGGTTAGTTATACAAGGTTTGCAGAGAAGGTGCTATCGAAAGGTTCAGTCATGTTTGAATATTATTTATAATGTACATAGTTTCCTCTACAATATCACGTACGTTTGAATAGAAAACTTAGATTAATAAAATTGATTTGCTTTTAATGCTTAAAATTTTAGAAGTTACATAAGTTGTTTTCGAGCAACTTTCTCGTGCAACATAAACACATTAACTCTTTAGCTTTTTAGTAGATTCACATTTGTTGGTTACGTTCAAGGCCACGTTTTTCAGCCATGAGCAACCACAATCCTGCCATCCTGTCGACGCGGTACTCTGGCGAACATTACACTTTCATCTCGCTTCACACGCCTGCCCGATTTTATGTACGTCTCTGGCCTTTCACGCCCCTAGATAGAGATGGTTTCAAAACGATGGAAGCTCAAATATATGATGTGCAATGCATGCCACAAACACTGATGAAACATGCTTGTTGTAGTTTTTATTACAATTTTATAAACTACTCAAAGCAAATTTAAGTACATAACACATACTTGTTGCGAACAGGCGCTTCCAATTGGTAGAATCTTTCAATGTTGAATATGCTTCATCTAGTTCTGCTATCTTCTCTTTAGTATAAAAATTGATAACATAAATGACGATTTAGTGAACTTATGGAAGACATTGATAACATTAAAAATGGTAGCACATTTTCCAAAACGCTGGTTACAAAGCATGGTTATAAATGCAAATTATTTTGTTTCTGTTTCCAGACTTCGATATTTTTGTAATATGAAGTGTGTATAAAATATTGTAAAATATAAATGTATAAACGTAAGTCTACATGTATAAGGCAATTATATTTAATGTGGTCCCTTATGACCCTGGCAGTTAAAAAGTGGTCATAAATAAATCAATTTAAGAAAACATGCGGCGACTTTTAAAGAGGATTCAATGTAAGTGTGATGAATGTGTCTCTCTTGGTAGGCTCTTTAAAGCTTTTATGAACGTTTGATAAATGTTACACACTAGGCAACTTCAAAAAAGTTTTAAGCAACGTCTACTTGCCAGGATAATAAAAGCTGAACAAACATAAATGATAATATATGGGTAATCGGCCCCAAAGAATTTACGTTCTTCCTAAGAACAACCAAATATTGCTAAATACATTTTTAACACTAAGCAATTCAATATCGAGTAGTCTTTTAAAACTAACAAAAGGGTGCTACACACTACTTTTTTCACAAAGTCACGTTCTTTGATAAAAGGGAAACGCCGATTTTATGACTATTGTTATATAACTGGAAACTCAGAAAAGCAATGTGTGAAGATTATAAGTCGTATTTTTCATGTCCTGTCTACCTTTGATGACGGAAAGTTCCATTTCCATAGCATTAATTAATTGAAATTTTATTAATCTGCATTCATTTAACACACTTGTAGAGGAGAATTTCAATAGCACCAAGACTAGTTTCCAAGACGATGACCCAAGAAAATTATATCTGTATTCACAGCCAGGCTTATTATTAAGGGGCTCGCACGCTGTGATTAAAGGATGACTACTGACTAAATTTCACAAAAGTGCCTACGATAAAGTAAGGAGATTGTGATTTGGATGATAATAAACAAGAATGAAAAAGGGATAATTAGGTTTTATTAAATTTTTATACAATTAGTATCAAGGTAATTGGGTTGCCCAATTTTCTCGGATTCTTGTAAAGAATTAAAGTCGTTTGTGAAGATATCAAATGAAAATTCTTTTGTTCGTGGAATTTTTAGAGAGAAGTAAAATACAGTATCTCACATTAAAACAACGTACCAAACTCTCACAATAACACACGTCAAAGAAGCTCTTAAATATGATCGAAACGCACATCTTTCCTGGGATATATCATTCGACAACAAACTTTACTGATGTTCTTCAAATATTAGAGAATTTCTGTCGTTCACTTTCAAATAATGTATTATTTATTATTGGTCGAGATATTTTATTCTTTTTACAGTTATGATAGATTTCGTAAATAATCTTTACAACTCCAGAAAGAGATGTCATAAACTAGTATTTATAGCAAATGCCAAATGACGATTATGGTAGAGTGCGCTAGTAAACTCTCTCCACATCAGAACATCGAGCCAAATCAGAACCTCCAATTAAAAATCGCCATTTGTGATAGTAGCAACCAGATCACTGGGAAACAAGTGAAGGGAACAACACTTCCAGCATCTGTTATGACTGTGCTGAGTACTCAATTTATTTTTCCAAGCCGCAGCTCGCGCCACCAATATAATTTCTGTTGCAAGCACTCTCACCAGCAAGGCGCCACTGCAATTCCCAATCCACCTGGGAATCCAGCTTCATTGTTGCTGGGCGTTGCCGTGTGACACGGGGCGAGGCCGAGGGGGCCAGGAGGACCGGGCAGCGCGGGATAGAGACAGAAGAGAGGGAAAGAGTGTGTTGGAAAGACAGAGAGGAAAAGAGAGGGGAAAAGAAAGAGGGAAATAGTGAGAGGGGGAAGGAGAGAGTGAAAAGAAGTGAGAGGGAAAAATATTGAGCGGAAAAAGAGAGGGAGAAAAATGTAGAGAGCGAAAAGGTGAGAGAGGTAAAAAGTGAGAGAGAGAGAGAGAGAGAAAGATAGGGAAAGAGAGAGCAGCATACAGTCTGCAGGATTCCCCTATTATATTTTATTTTACCGTCTATCATGTACATTGCATTTTATATTCCATCACTATATTTTTAAATGTTCGATAATGTTGCAAAATAAATAATTTGAAAGTAAATCATCAAACAGTTTCCTTACATTACAACAAACTGCGGTAAGCACACAAGTGTTTAAATCTTCCACGAGACTGGGAGATATCTCTCTTGTGCAAGACACTCACCGACCTACTTCACTTACTCTAGAGTTGCGTAGTTGCTCTTGCTACAGAGTTTCGTGGAAGTTACTCGTGCCAAAATCCATAATTAGGATCTCTCGGCATCCACTGCAGTGCAAAAGCACTACTTGATAAGGGTCGTGGGAGCTTAGAAACTATGAAGGGGAAGCTTCGCTTAAGGACGTAAAGCCGCACATTAGGTATTCATTCAGTCTGAACAACGTCAGTTGATACCGAGCACAGAATTAATTCAAAACTGCGCGAGACAATGTGAATCCAGAAATATAATTTAGCACTCAAGAAATAACACTAATAAGAAATAGTAGATTTCTTAACAAAATATCTTTTTATTATAAATGATGTTATGATTGCGCAATCAACTGCTTTTTGAAACGTACTAAAATATTTTTTGTATACCAGAATAATAAACGACCTTTCCTGTTGCATGAAATTGTTCATAAAAGGGCATTTTACGGCATAAATGATGACGTATTAGATTTTACGGCAGGAATGATTGCGTCATCACACATTCAGCCAATTGCAGCGGGAGAATTGTGGAGAGGTAGCGGAGAATGGAACAGCCATCCATCGTTTTCGCGCACATGTCAAATTTCCGAGACGTCACTAGAATCTTGTTTCGCAAATCTAAGTTTGGCCCTCTCATAAACTTATGAAGGATGTAACTGTTATACAAAAAGATATAATATGTAACTCGTTTATAATGTTGCTTTATTGCATTCGTACAAATTTAAAACCTCGCTCCAAACATAGCTCGTTTTCAAAACATGTACTCATGCAATAAAACTTAACATTATAAACTAATTGCATAAACTACTATTTGTATACTACAAAAACGGGTTGCTTAGCTACGTTACGTTCCGAACAAAAACCTGACTGAACCCTGCGGACTAGAAGCTTCATTTAAAGCTGGCACGTCAAACCGCACCTGCCAAGCTACTTGCCTGTCTGGGGAGCCCGGCACTTCTACGGGCATGGGCAACATCCCCTGACTCCACTCACATGTCCCTTCCTAACCCACAAAGGGATGTACACGCGCAAGCAGGAGCTGCGCGAGGCGGTGAATAGTGGCTTCATACGAAAATATGTTCGCCAGATTTTTTTCTATTAAATAACCGAGAATTGTATTATGTTTATATTCTTTACTACTTACGTATTACTATTTGATGTTTATTTTCTCACTAAATTCTCTCTTATATAAACATCTTTGCTAAGTGACCGGAATATGTTTGAATGCCGAATTCTATCCTTGTTTTCGTTTTGTATTGTTATTAAATCATCCACTTATTTACTGTAATTAGCAAAAACGTGAAATAAAGTAACGAGTCTCTATAAGTTAACAATTCTCGCTTACGGATGGACAAGAACATTTGTCTGTTAAACCTTATAATCTGAACGTAGCAAGTTCATGCTTTTATATCATTCATAAGTAAACAGGATTACAAAATCAAGATTATTTTGATTCACTTGTTTAAATTTTACCCTCATTTGAGAATCTGAAATTAGACTGATGCATTATTTCATTTTAATGGATTTCTTTGCCTTAAATAGAAAATGGGAATTAATGTAGCAAAATTTGTGACAGTAAGTGTCAAGTAATTTTCCGTAAAGTCTGTCATGGACGAGGTATCCAGTGACGTACCACCACTCCGGAGTATTTGTTCATCCCTTTCTTTTAAATCACGCGCTAATTTATCTGGGCGCATTGCCCGCGATCTCTAGTAAGCTTGTTACCTTGCCCTCTGTCTTACGACCTTGACATCCCTGTCCTAAAGCTTTAGGTTCAAAAACATTACGCGATTCTACAAGGTCTCACCACTACTTAAATAAGCCTGCGTAGGGCCGATAAGGTCACACTAATAATCAACAAAAAGTCAATGTAATCCTTTTTACCGTAATTTGAGAATATTAAAGGATACAATTATCCTCGAACTTCCCATGCGTACTGAAACTGAAAGAAAACTATGCGACCTCCGCCCATGAGACTGGTGTCTATGATTTCGTTAGATAGCCAGGAACGCAGGAATAATTAAAAAACAATGCAAGTTTCGATTTGTCTGAAAAAAAAACGCAAATATTTTATTGTATTAAACCTTTTCTCGTACTGTACATACAGACTGAAATATCATAAACATCCCCCAATTGCTTAAGACACAGCCAATGCAATGCAACAGGAAGATTCCAAGAAAGAGACTTCCCGCCATTAAAAAATTGTTATTCACTTGTTTTGGAACGGCATTTTTTGTTGACATTCTCAGTAAATAAAGAACTGTTGTAAAGAACTGTTGTAAAATATTATAATTTACTTTACTGCAGTATCTGTGAAGTCTGTTTTTGTTTAAATATTTAATTTATTGCGGTTTATGCAATATTATTATATTTGTTGGTATGAAGCAGTGCGCATGCTAAATTTGGGGAACTTTTTTTTCTCGTTTGGTCCAGCAGTATATTTGCTGCTGCAAGTCTTCAGTTAAAGCACAGAAATTGCAATTGAATAAGTCTTTGTAGTATATTTGTACACCAAGACTTTCGCCACACTAGACCCTAATTCAATGTTCACAGTTTTTGTAACTATAACTAACTTTCGTATTGTCAAAATTCAAATTAAAAGAGAGCTATACTTTTCATAGGAAGCGCTCACTGTAATGATATATTAATGACTTTGTGATATTTCTTTACTTACATTTAAAGACATTTATTTTCTTAGATTTTTTCCAGCGTGTCAGCTTTAATATTTCGCGCAATAGAAGAACTGATTTCCAAAGTGACATGTTGAAGAACTACATTTTTTAGGAAAGGAAAGTATTCACATTCAGCCTTATAGTTCAAGATAAGATTCAGCGGCTTTCGGATGCCATGTGACATACGAGAAATCCAATTTTTAACATAATATTTGGTAGGCAAGATGAGAAGTATCTTAAAAATACATTGATACTTAAAACTAGAAAACGTCTCTAAAAAGTGACGATTTATTTGGAGATACGTTACTCGAAATAAACTCTTCAATTTAAAAACACTCCTATAAGTTTGTAAGTTGTTGTTTCTGTTGTTATTGTTGTTATTGTTGTTTTGTTCACGTATAGGTTGCCTCGGACCACGCGTACATACATACTGCCTTACCGGGGCTCAAAAACATTTTCATGATGGCAGGGTATGAAACATTATTAGGGAAGGGATCAGCATTTAGCTGAATCCCAATTTTATCTTCCAGGATTGTTAGCCCTAGGGGTATGGATGATGAAATGATGATAGTGAGGGGTGAATGCACATATAGACATATACAAATATACCCATGTCCGTGACGGGTCTAGAACCCGCGACCCTGTGGTCCGAGATCGCCACGACACTTCTGCTTTAGCGATCTCGGCCACCGGGCCGGCTGTTCCTTTGTTTAATTTTGTTCTATTTTTTCTTTCCGTTTAATGGGATTCCCTCAGTTCTTGAGGTCTAATAGGAAAATATTGAAGTGGTTTCACCAACAGCATAGTTCCAAAAATGTAACCAAACAATTTTGTTTTAATATTTTAAGAACGATTTCCTTCGACGTTCAAATTTATCTACATTTATTTTAAATTTCAAACTAACCCTTCGTGTTTATATTCTCTATCTTGTCTCATTAAACGCCCTCCGATTCTTTGCTTAGTATTTCTGTTGTGCATCGCATCTCATTATTCTGCTGTCATCCCATATATCCTACCTAAAAATCACAAACGTTGTGAATGGCACAACAAACCCTACCTTTTTTTAGCAGTAGCTTTTAAAGTCGTTAATGGCCCGACCGAGAGCAACGGTGCCAATCACATCGCAAAAGTACTTACGCAATTGGCCCGTCAAGCCAAGAGCGTCATCAGCGGCAAGAGCGACGAAAAGTTGGATCCGCTTCCTGCGAAATCCGTCTACTCGTTTTATTCCGGTCGGTCGATCGGTCGGCTGGGGCGGGGGCTCCCGCGCGCCAACAGGCAAACTCGGTTTCGGCGACTATGTAGGTGACGATGGCAATAGCGGGGGCGGCAGCGATGGAGATGACGGGGGGGGTCAAAAGCAGGGGGAGGGGGCGGTGGCGGGGACGGTGCCGATAGCGGGGACGAAATTGGTTATGGCGTTGGTGGCAACGGCCGCGGGGACGACAGCGGGGGCGGGGATGGTGGCGGGGACTGTGGTAGGGCGATGGCGGAACGATGATGGGGCGGGGGCGGTGACAATGGCAATGGCGGTGGTGGAGACGGTGGTGGAGACAGAGGCGGTGGCGGAGGCGCGGGCGGAGGCAGAGGCGCGAACGGTGGCAATGGTAGTGGTAATCTCGGAGCGGGGCGTGGGTTGCAATGGCGGTGACAATGGCAATGGCAATGAGGGACTAACATCTGGGCTAACGAATGGCAAGGGCAGCGTGGGTGGTGGGATCGCGGTCACGGGCGGTCGCGGCGGTGGTTGCTGTGGTGGCCGTGGGGATGGAAGCGGGAGCGGGGTGGCCGCAATGGGGTCGGCTGCGGCAACGTGGGCGTGGGCATGGGCGGGAAAGCATTTTGGCTGGCTCGTTAACCGAAGCAAGAATTAATTTGTCCCCGGAAACTTCGTTCCGTTCTCGCCCCCGTGTGCGGCACGGAGTCTCGCGCTCGCGGCTTTAAAGAGGACGGTCCGCGAGCCATCGACCGCGACGGCGCGGCTGGTTGCGCAAGCAACGACTGATTCGGTGCTAGATTTCACATCAAGGGCGGATGAGGCTGGAGACTGGGATTGGATAGTGTTTCCTTCAAGTGGATAAATTCTCGATTTCTGGTGTCGGTTGAATTTAGAGCGATAGTCGAGTACAGAAGGCGTTCGTAGTGGATTTTGACGGATATATCCTGATTCCTTCGGACACATACGTGTTGAAATCTCGGTTCCTCCTTGCTTCCTGTGTAACAAGCCATTATCTCGCATTAAGAGAACATATGTATTTGAGGAGTAAAACGAAACTCTGAAATGCTGGTAGATTTACTAACCACATATGAACAAATATGAGCTAAACTATTTCAAGGAAACCCAACAAAGTACTACTGTTTTATTTTAG
Source organism: Acheta domesticus (assembly GCA_031308135.1). Classification (NCBI taxonomy): domain Eukaryota; kingdom Metazoa; phylum Arthropoda; class Insecta; order Orthoptera; family Gryllidae; genus Acheta; species Acheta domesticus. The sequence continues at coordinate 241,055,016 of JAHLJT010009436.1, forward strand.
ACACACGTTCTGCAGACTAATAGTCTTACTACCACTATGCGGAAATATTAACATAAATATAATAATAATGATAGTAATATCATTTACAAAAATGAAAGTAAATTTCATTTAAATAACTTTTCGCTAATTAATATAGGTTTTATGAATGTTTTGGTCTGTTGGGGATGGAATGTCATTTTTGTTATATCAAGTAACCTAAAAACTGAAAATATCAGAAAGAAGTGCAACAATTTGCGCAAAACCCATTTTGCACATAAGAATATTAATATTTAATATCGTAAATTGGTATATTTGGGTATATTGCTTACTATAAGATTGAAACCATTAGTGCAAGGTAGTCGTTCTCTGTTTCGGACGTTAATTGTTTAATGAACCTCAAAACAATTTTGTATCAGGTATTAACATTATTTAAAGGAATGAGAATTCCATAATACTACAGTTTCAGAAGTAGACCTCCGTAAGTTCGTACAAATACATTTTCAACCATCACAGGGAAAGTAAAACTCCGAGCCCGGAACTGTAATACAGTGCAAATCCAGATTTAACGTCTAACGGAAGGGGTAAAAAGAAATGACTGCCACACATATCCCAATAATAAAGCCAATCCCGCAACGAAGCCGGGTTTTGTTTAGCGCTTCGGCCGGACCACGAGCCAGAACAACGCCCGAAACAGGATAATTAATAAAAACCCAAAAGCATGCACTGAGCGACGCCTTGCGCAGATAGGGGTTTTGACTCAAAGAGAGAGAGAGAGAGAGAATGGGAGGGAGTGAGGGAGAGAGAAACAAAACTGCGGAAGAAAAGGCCGGACGCGAAGGGCCATTCGAGAATGGTTTACGCGAATTGCGCTGCAGGAAAACAATCTCTCTTATCTTGAAGTCCTTTTTTCCTCTCTGCGCTTTCTACAAAAGAATAATTGTATTGGTTCGTGGGGAATCTCTTGCACAAAATATATAGAAATGCACGAGAGATAAAACATGACCCTGGAGGAAATTCGAGAGGCTAAGTCTGCTGTGCACTAGAACCCAATGGAATGTACTCCTACACATCTTTTACGTTGCTTTTTAACAACTTGGTCATAAAGCGACCACTGGGATTGACTTTCACTGGAGGGGGAACTTTAGGAAAAACACGGAAGGACAACACGAACACAAAAAAACATCCATGCCCGAGGCAGCTTCGGCCCTTCAGTCTCACAGACCTGTGCTATCCAGGCAGCTGGCGCACATTTTGTTTTATTCTTTTTTGAAACAACATTTTTTTAAACGTACAAACAAATGTATACACAAGTTGCTGTTTCAAAACGCAACTCGTAAATAGCAAATATTTAGTCATGTACGGCCTCTCTATTCGGAAACTTGCTGTCATGTAACGTCAGTTGTGTAATAATTAATTACGAACTGCATATGGGGATTCGGTATCTACGACAGCACAAGAATAGGCGAAACAACAGAAAATACTTGATTTTTTCAGTAAAAGTCGAAACTATTTTGTTGTTTAGGGATTTTTTTTGAGTTCCTGGGTAACTAACAAAAACGCTGACACCTCTCACAAGACCGGCGGCGTACGTAGTTATCTTTCAATTTAGGGGGACACGAAAGGCCCTATACCTACAATGCTAAATTCAAGGAATATTATTTTCTAAACAATATAAATAGAATTTGTTTTTTGCTGTAGTTTCATGGCTGTATTTTATGTGATGTATCATAGGATTTTTAAGAATTTTAATTTTTGTTGATTATATGAATTTTTAAATGTGTAAAATATTCACACCAACATTTTTTTATCTTTTACATTATTTGCTTAAATAAAAAGATATAATAAAAATACTATGACAAAAGTTGTAGTTTGAGTTGCTAAATAATGCTTAAAAGCTTGAAGTTGCTAGCTTAGGAAATAATGTTCCTTAACAAGCTTTTGGGAATCAGGCTTCAAAGTTTGCCATAAATTTGTAGTATATTTCAACTCCATATGACAGATTTTCAGAGTCACTCGACTTTTTGTCTTACAGTTTCATTTTCATTGATGTCATAGTGTGTCTGGCCCGCATCTCGCACTCCCCAGTTTCCTCCCAAATTTTCCTTATCTCCCTCATTCTCGAGTGAAGAAGTTGGAGGCAATTCCACATTGGAAACCATGAATCCACGCGCAGCTTCTTATTTATTTTAAAAAGTATTTAAAAGCAACGTACAGCTAAAATGAATACATAGTTGAAAAGGGGAAATATTGAAGATTAATAACTCACGAAAAAACGAAAATCGATATTTTTTTTAAAATTTTTCGTCTTTAAGTTCCCCTTAACGTAATGGTAGTAATAAATTGACGTATGCAAACTTTAGCAAGGAAATCTCTCAATTGCCGAATTTTTGTGTCAAACTTCTGCACTTTTTCAAAAAATGTTCCTGGAAATTAACTGTTTCAATCCCATGATTAAAAGTAATGAAGCCTTTTACAAACGTATTTTTGGCTACAATAACAGATTGAAATATAGCACGGTGTTAACACTGCGTCATTCCTTCATTGTTTCATTGCATACATAAAATCGGCGGGAGATTCAAGACTACTTTCTGAGAGGATCCATTTCTACTAGCTTCAGGTTTTCTTTATTCTTTTGCGTTAAGAGGAAACATTTGTATGCGATTCAGCCAATGCAAAGAAAAACGTCCTTTATGAATTTTAATGTGATATCTTTCAACATTTTTTCAAAATATTTTTTAATGGTTAAAAACACAATTAATGAAAATGTCACTCCTAGAATTGAATTAGATGTGCTGTGCCCTAAGTTTGCAGAAATATTCAAGTATGCTGCAAACAACGACAAAATAAAGTCTTGCATGACCAAAACTCCATAATGAGTCCTCCAGAGTGTCAAGCAAATGTTCTACAGACTGACCTTTGAAGCCAGTCTGCAAAACACCACTTACGTACTACCGTGAACGTTGCAATAGTTTTAATATTTCAGAAACTTTCTCAGACACGTTTTGTAAAAAACATTTCCTTGTCGAGGACTCCCAAACGTGTTTTTCAACTTAAACTTGTGTACAAGAATAATATTGAATAATATATTACTGAAAGTAAAAATCAAATTTTTGGTGGCTGAGACCCACAAAATACGTTTTTTTGTCCGAATGTTTTTTTCTAGCAGAATTACATAACATTCTGCATAGAGTTCAGTATTTTACCAGATGATGAAAACGGAGTTAGAATAAGGATGCGTAAAACTTTAATACTATTTTGGTTTCCTATATGATATCCCGTTCATCTTCTATTTTCTTTGCCCTATATACGAGTAGGTTTTGGTCCCACATTCGTATGCTACAGCCCTGTGCGACTCTTACTAGTTGTAACATATCGCATTACAACCAGATAATTTCTCGGTTTAATTATATAATATTTAGATGTAATGTGTATAGGTTAAATTTGTATAATTACGCTCGTGAGTCATTAATGTATCGCAATTTTTCTGCATTAACTGCAAATCAGATACATGATATTACTGTACGGATTGGCGTGTGTTGTGAGAGGCTACTGAACTACTAAGCGTCGCTACCAGGAGCCACAGAGCATTAAGAGTAGGCGATGACAAATCATTGACAGGGTTGAGCAAGTTGAGTGTACACATCCGTCTGTCGGTCCCTCAATCTGGCTGTCCGTCAATGTGTCTGTCAGACCAGGCCGTCCACCTCTCTGAAGGACCAGACTCATCACATGTCCGTCCCATCCGTCTGTGTCTGTCCGTTTATCCGTCCGTAGTAAATTTTCTCAAACACATGTGCTCAGAATTCACGATTTGTGGATTGTCGATATGGAAAAAAATAAACGACGGCAAAACGTATTTCCAACCTTCTTTTTGTACGTCAGTCAGTCTGTCCGTACATCCGTCTGTCCGTACGTCCATCTGTCCGTACGTCCGTATGTCCGTCTATCCGTACGTCCGTCAGTCCGCACGTCCGTCAGTCCACACGTCCGACTACCCGCACGTCCCACTACTCACACGACAGTCTGTCAGTCCGTCAGTACGTCCGTCTGTCTCTCCGACTGCCTGTACGCCCGTCTCTCTGTCTGCCCGTTCATTCATCCGTCCATCTGTCCGCACGTGCGGCCGAACTGTACGGCCGGTTTGTACATCCGTCTGTCCGTATGACCGTCCGTCCGACCGTGTGTCTGTCACTACGACCATCTGTCTGTCCGTCCGTCCTTCTTTCCGTCTTGTCGTCCGTCCGTCCGTCTCTCCTTACGTCCATATGTTTATCCACACGGAAGTTTTTCTGTCCATTTTTTACTTTCCCGTATACGTACGTATACACGGAGTGATATACGTAGTATAGGGAAAGTTATGTAATGCTGCGCGAAAAAAATGGCGAATTTTCGGCGGAAAAAAAACTAATTGCCGGGCCGTGAAAACGAAAAAGTGGATAAAACCAGTTGCTAAATTAAGAAAAAAAATCCCCCAACACGTGGTGTAGCCAGAAACCCTGTTTTCTAGGTCCTTGATATCGAAAAACCAATTGAAAGGGAAACGTCCGTCTGTCTGTCTGTCCCTCCGTCCGTCTGTGAACATTGCTAGCGCCTAAACCATACGTACGGTATCTCCCAAAATGGATATTCCCCGGTCGATCTGATTCTAGTGGAAGCTTTGAGATTTTGAAAAAGATTCTTTAAAATTTGGGGGTACTTTACATATAGCCCCCCGGACATTTTCAAAATTTTCTCAAAAGCGGCTCCAATTTTTTTCTTTAAATTACATGTATGAGTAAAAATACACTTATTAACATGACAGAGGTCCGATTTTCACGGATAACTCTCAATTTTCAAAAATTGTGAAAGTTTTAATTTTTTTCGGCGTCTTTCTCCATCTACAAAATTGAAGATAGAGATTTTTTCTTCAAATAAAATTTGTTCTGCATATTAAGGTCTTTCATAAAGGTCATGTAAATGTTTTTCAAAATTTTAGTACTTTCCGTGCAATATTGCGTGCAATATGTGCAATTTTAAAAAAATTACAAAAACTAGATTTTCTCAAAAACTGTTCCAATTTTTTTCTTTAACCTTTTGGTAGGGCAAATGTACTCTATCAGATGACATAAAAACCATATTGCTCTATAGGGTTATAAAAATGTACATTTTTTCACATGTTTCTCAGGTCCATAATATTTACATTAGCGGCGATTTTTTCACATTATTATATTTACGAGTACATGTGCTTTAAATAATGTCAAGTAAAGTTTTTCGAAAACACAACCGTTTTCTGCGAAAAGTAGCTCAAAATGTCGCATTTTCAGAAACGTTTCTCATATATGGCTGCATTTTTTTTCAAACTTTTGTAACGGATAGTGCTAATTACACTCTTTAGTATAGCGTAAAGTTTGAGTTATTATTTTGTAATTTCAAAAATGACATATTGTAATTTTTTTGAAAGATCTCTCACATCTTTAATATGCACATTACCAGCAATTTGTAAAGATTATTATATTTGTGAGTGTACGTGCTTGAAATAACTTCAAATAAAGTATTTTGAAAACTCAAAAATTGTCTGTGAAAATGAGCTTCAAATTTTGCATTTTTAGTAGCGCTAAAACGCAATTTTCTTTAAAACGGCACATAATTTTTAAATGAAAATTGATATTTAGGACTAGTTAATGTTCTTTATTATTCTAAAATAAATATTTCCGTTCTACCAATAGGAAACCGAAAAATAAAGAAAAAGAGAAAAAATGTGCTTTTGGCGGTGATAGATGGCAGCTGGCAAGAAAGAGTATGTGGCAATTCCGAATAGCTAGGGAAGACTCAAGGAAATAGAAAACTAATACGAGAAAGTCTGTGCCATTCTGTAGCACCACTAGTTTTAAACATTGTTCTCTAATAATGTAAAGGACGCTTAAGAGGATGGTGCAGGTACTTTTTCAAGATTTTTCTGAAATTGCAAAAGTTGATTTTTTCGGCATTTTCTACAACTACAATATTAAAGTTAAAGGGTTGTTTGCTGACTGAAATTTGTGCTTTAAAGTTTATAAAATATGAACTGTTTTATGTGCTATTGCCCTACTAGTTATGGTTCTGATATATGGTAGGAAAACTAAACCATTCAGACGATTTTCTCAAAATTGGGGAACCACGATCGTTTTGAAGGAACTCAAGGCCCTGCGAGGTTGAAACGGATATTTTGATTTTCAGGGATACTTTGCATGAAGCCTCAATTACTTTTTCAATTTTTTTTCAAAAAGGGCAGCAACTATTTTAAAAATTATTTTTCTATAATAGAGCAAAGTGCGCTTAAAAAATTACTCAAGACCCATTTTTTGTTGAACTCTCTGTATTTTCGAAAATTGCAAAATATTAATATTCCAAAACTACAATACCGATGAAGGGGTGATGGGACATGTCTTTGTCGAATAGTTACGTGATGGAATGAAATTTCAAACGATGTAGAAATTTCCATCAGTGAAAAGACATTTTACAAACACGGATGTACAAAAATTGGTAGAATTTGAATATAATCAGGTTGATAACAATATTGTAACGATATGGGGAATATACCCCATATCACCATAAGAAGTCATGGGAAATTGCAAATTTTACAATTTGAGACCAGCGGAAGATTTTGTTTGTGCCGGAAAAATTTTAAAGAGGAGAGGAAGGGGCAATGCAACGATATGCGAAATATATCCCGTATCACCATGACCACCCACCTTAATTCAGTTTACGAGCGGGCGCGAACACGGAGCGTGAGACCAAGCGGTCGGTAGGTACACCATCTGTCCGTGGCTGGTCAAAGCGGCGGAGCGCGACTTCGTGGAGAGGCTTTTCCGCGGCTGACGACGGGTGGAGAAATGGAAAGCCACCGCCCTCACGTTTTACCCCAATCGACACACCGTAAATACGGTGGACAACGGTGAACAAGCTCTCTCGCCTCTCGATAGCTGAAGTGAAACAAGCTCTTATGATTGTGGTAGTAAAGTGAAACCAGTGTTAATAATTCATTGGCTGAGATGATGGTAGCTCATGCGAGCTTATGATTTAGGAAAAGAACTTTGTGAATACGGGAGTTTTCGGCAATAGTAATGTGAGAATTTGTTACGGTGCGGAGAAAATTGATGTGAGGCGAGTGTGGCTCGTGGAACTATCCAGAAAGAACAGTGTCTGTTGCCCAGATTACGCATCGCGAGCAGAGGACAGGTTTAAATAATTTGTGCAGAGCTAAGAAGTGGTGTAAAATTCTCTGGACGAACTGGAAGCAGTAAAACGTGCTTTGGTTAGCGCTGCAGTCACTTTAAAGCGCAATTACAACACACAGTTCACCGACGCAAAAATTCTATTTGCGAAGCCCGAGAGACTTGGTGCGTGTCCGTGTACGTTCGTGCGGCTGGAGAGAAGAGGGGAAAGAAGAATTCAGGCGGAGGAGGAGCCGAACGAGAGAAGGGCTTGGTGTGCACGCGTAGCGGACGTCCCGAAGGGTACGTGCGAAGGGCAAGGAACGCCGCAGGATGTGAAAATTAGATTTCGTAGCAACGAGGCAGAGGAACGCCGGCAAGGTGACGCGATGCGCGTCCAGCGGTTACTAAGAAGTTTAAAGCTGGCTATCGTTAGTGTGAGAATTCAGAAAATGACAGCCGGGAGAATCAATTCAAATTCCAAAGATAATCAATAAACTCAGTATTTTCATTAACGAATATTTTATCTCCTAAATGCTTCTTAGTGTATCACGATATTTAGAATAATCTACAGGAGACTATCATTTACGTGGCAACCTTAAGTGCAAAGCACTAGTTCATATTAACATGTGCTAATAATAACAATTCGAGCATTCCAGGAGATTCAATCTTTTTCATAAATGTTGGATCGTGTTCATAATTTATGTTTACGCCGCCGTGTACCGTGGCTATCATTACTCGATATTCTCTACGTAAATTTAAAATATTTATTGAATAGAACCTGCAAATACTTGATACTATTAAGTATTCTAGTATAAGCAACACGATGCTTTCCAGAATATTACTCGACTGTTTCACTGTTTACGCGGAGAAACGAGGAAATGCTCCGCGCAGACGGTGACGCTGCTGTCTGGAGTGTCGTTGCGGCCGGTTTGAATTTCGCGCCCCGGAAGTGATTTTTAAACTCAATTTTCTCAAAGACAAAATTTTTTTCGGAAAAACTGGACCTGCCATTCTTCATGTCTGGCAACACAGGATTTGTGGTATTTTTTTGTAACGGGAGCTTCTGGACACCCTGTAGATGTTAGTTTTTGAATTTTATCTTAAAACAGTTCTACGTTGGAACATTTTCTATAAAGAAATGCGTTTCTGTCAACAAACATTTGGTGATAGTTTTTAATGTTTATAAAAAATGTCTAATTTTTAAATTAATTAACTACTTCAAATAAGAAATATACTTTGTAAGTGTTATATTCTTGAAACCAGAATGTTAAATTGAATGAATCTGAAATTTTGTGACATGATTAGTTGCAAACTTGAAAAGTGTTGACTAATGAGACAAATCTTCACTTTATAGTTATCAAAAATCTAACATTCAAAGTTTTGTCAAGATCAAGTAAAGCTCACACATTTGTCGAAGAAGACCAGTTTCTATAGTTTTATATCCACTTCAGGCAACTCTGTATAATAAGCCTCAGAGTTTGATCGCGTGTCCCTGGCAGACTAATTTCCAAAGGTTATTGCTCTCGCAACTTTGTTCATTTCGAGCATTCATGAATGCTTCCTTACTTCCTCACTTCTCTCCCTCCCTCTACCACTCCTTTCTCTCCCTCTCCCACTCTCCTCTCTCCCTCCCTCTCCCATTCTCCTCTCTCCCTCACTGTTTTACTCCCATCTCTCTATTCACCATATCTCATCGAAGAGAAATTTGACCTTTAACAAGGCAAACTACCCATCCCAACAGAAGCACGATTTGAAGAGGCTCAGGGTGCTAATCTCCGTAGTAACGTCCACTTTGCCTCTTAATGGTCTACATCATTACAGTTCTGAAAGGGAGACAGGGGATTTGCGACTGTAATTATTGCATGTGCCGGTTGCTGTTCCTTCCACACGCTTATGCTAGTTACGCTTTATGCAGGTAGTTTGCGTATCAAGTTAGAACACTCATTTAGCTCGTCACGAGTGAAATAGCTCTTGCTAAATTTTATTAACTTTATTTAATTTATTACACTGTGGGTCCAACGTGTGAATTTACTGATAGAAACTTTGTATATATAGATACATATTATTTTCCCTTAATGACACGAAAGAGAGTGTAAAATATTCAGAAAGCACTACAGACCTAGATTGTAACAACTCTAAATTTGGAGTAATTGATTCATTTAATGTCTTTTACAGGGGAAAAACGAATCGTAGCATTAGAAACAGGTTTTGGTGTTTTAAACCACCTTGGTTTAAACAACATGGTTGAAAGAACGAATGGTTATTTAGTATTTGCCTCTAGAAGACAAACCCACAACAACGCATCAAAAATATTTATTTAAGTTCTATAACAATGCCGGTGAGGAGTGTATTGAAGTGTAGGCGTGTCACATAATATTTCTTTGATAAATAGGTAGATAGTTTTATTACAGTTCGCTTTGAGGTAATGCTCGGAGGCAAACATGATAACAATTAGAATTAAAACAGTTACAACCATTGACAATTAGAATTGCCATTAGAATTAGAGGATGATATCCAAGTTCAAATTAATTTATAGTTATCTCTAAATTGACTTCTAACACCTCTCTTCACTATACTTACTTATGATAAGTCACTATTTTCCCTGAGATTTTTACCCATCAAAAACAACGCCGCTGACAAACCTTCAATTCTTGAGGATACTTTTTGGACAGCTAACACAAATTTCAACTTTAAGAATTTGTATTCTTTCGAAATTCAATATACACAAGATTTGCCCCAAATTCTTTAAAAAATGTATTTGCCTTTACAAATTTTACAATAGTCTCTTTTATTTTTTAATAACAAATTGATAGATAGAAGTGATATTAAAATAGACCTGTGTAAATATAAAATTAAGAAAATTTATAAGCCGTATTTCCATTTAAATTATAATTGAAATTTCATTGACAAAGGTTATGTTAGCTACATATACTATCATTTATTATTTCTATCATTATAGATATATGTATTTTTGAGAGGATTTGTATGTGTCATTACTTAAAAGGCACAATCAGTGCTGTATTTCCAGTCTTCAACCTATAATCTGCACTATTACTGTAAATACATTAGTTTGCAACTCAGAAGTTTCACTCATTTAATGTAAGCATAGTATGCGAATGAAATTGTCTCGAGTAAATGCCAACACATGCAGTAGAACTGTTCGTTCAACGTTGCCCTGTATGAGAAGAAAGGATTTCTGACCGATACGGCAGCCACGCTTCTATTGCAAGAAGGTCTAATGCATTGCAGATGGTGTAGGTACTGCCTCGCCTCGCCTCCACCCTTTTTTAAATTTCATTTCTTCTTGCTCGGCATTTCTGCCTTTCAAACGTGTTGATCAAGGTTTATGTAACTTTATAGGATGAATCGTCTTCAGTGTGAACACTCTTCCGGCATAGCCAGGCCTCGTCATATGATTGTCGTTTCTACGAAAGAAGGAAGCATTGTTGCTCCCGGCAAACTTACAGTAATAATTTTGGACCTTCTCTTACTAAAAATCTAATTGCGTTTTTATAAGTAATCATAATTGAGTAATAAATTGTATAGCTTTAATAAAAGTTGAATCCATTTTGGTGAATTAAACGTTTCCTTCACTTTGTTTCGAGATATTCGCAAAAAGGTTGAGAGTGCACACTTCAATTTTGCTTTACGGAGGAAGAAAGGGGGACGGGTGTTGTTATACGCTAACTTCACTTAAACAGTAAGTGCTCCCGGGTTTTCAAAGCCTATGTACAAAATTCCATGAAGGTTGGAAAAACTAGATTTGAATGAAAACAAACATTTCTCTTTAGATAATTAAAATTAATAAACTGACATGTGTAGCATAAATTACGCCCGACAAAATATTCTCCCGTTCAGTGAAAATTCCAGTGATATCGGTTTCGCTATTTCTGAAATCATCCCGAAATAACACCGAGGCATATAAATGGAATCACGCTGAGGACGTTGTAAAAATAAATGAATGAATTTTTATGTAATATATTAGCTGGTAAAAACACTTTTTTAAAATTCCAGCCACACTAATTTTATTGATACAAATAAGTCTTATTTTCACCAAATCGTCATTTTAACCAAAAATCTTATATTATTAGAAAAGCTCATTTTAACGGTAAATGGATTTAGTCAAAGATATATTTTAACAAAAAAATACAAAATATCTGATTTAAATCAAAAATCTGGTCTGCGCATATGGCACTAAGTTAGTTTTCAATACTTTTTTTTTTGAATCCCAAATGGGTCATCTCGTTAATATTCGTTTGGGTTTTGGATTTAACGAATATTTTTAAATTCACTTTTATCTGATTGGACTTATTCCGTCAGTATTTCAAAGGCTGTTTATTCTAGAAATACTCATTGCTACAATTGATTGGTTATTTCGTGTATATCGATTATATATTTTGATTACTTCGTATCTCTAGGAGGGTCAACTGCTAAAGCCATTAATTTCGTAAGTTTTCCTCGGGATGTTGTGATTATTTCCCCGCTGAATAGAGAGATCTGGCGCCGATTTCTACGTCGGCTAGGGAGAGGATTTTCCCAACTAGTTATCTCCCCCCAGCCGGGCACCACTCCAGCCGCGACGTGCTCACAGCTCCCGACTGGCTCCCGGCGGTGTAATGGTGTGATAGTGTAATGCTTGGAACGTAAGTTTAAGTAAGGGGCGAGGATAGAACAAGGAATAGGAAATAAAGACCGTACGTGGCCAATTTTTAGGGTACTTCTCTGGCTTTTGTCTAGTATCGATCAGAGAAACCAGGGAAAATTATCGATCAGAGCAGCCAGCCGCTAGAATTCTCTTCCAGACAGCGGCTGGATTTAAGCTAGGGTTCCAGTTCGAACTGAAAGGTTCTCCCGATCAGTGGCATTGTAGCACATCAGTTGATGCCCTTAGCCACGTACCCCGGTACATTGGCACCAGTACTTTAAATAAAATTACATGAAGCGACATATTTTTGAGTAGAAATTAAACTTAGGTCAAATGAATATACAGTGATGCCTGTATTCAGGCTAATGTTAACGCACGGGACCGAACTGCCCAGGCCTAGGGCCCCCAATATTTCTTAAAAAATATTTAATACTAATTTTCTCAAAACGTAAAATAAAAACAAACTGTAGAAAAGAGTAAAGTATATTAATCTATGCGCCAAAAATTGGCATAACGAAGTGATGTGCCGCACATTATCGCTTCCAGTCGCTGAAGCTAAAAGGACGTGCGTCTCTGCCGCTCGCAAGTTAGTGTTGTCAAGTGCGTACAGTAAGCTATCGCCAAGTTTCGTGACTTTAACTAGTCAACTAAAGTGAAGTTGTAATCATGGTTATCTTATGTGGTGTGTTCAAAGAGGTGGTGTCCACAAATAGGGAGAAAATAATGTGTACGGGTGACTGCAATAAAACATTTCACTATGACTGTGCAAATATCGCCTTAGACATGAGCAAGAAAACAGCGAAAAAGAACTGGCTGTGTGAAAACTGTAAACCAGCTTCTATCGAAGACAAATCTGCTAGTACTGAATTAACTAAAGAATTATTTCTTAACGAAATAAAAGCTTTCAAAGCAGAGTTTTTCTCGGAACTTAGAGAATATTGCAAAAACTTGAAGAATTGCATCTTTCATTGGAAGTACTTTCAGATAAAATCGATAACTCTATGATGAAATGATGAAAATACTCACTAACAATTACAATTAACTAAAAAAAGAAAATTCTGAAAATTCAAAGCTTTGGTCCCAATTCAGGAGAATCCTATGCCTTTCTGACCGCATTTAAAGTTACTGAAAAGTTATTATCCTTTAAAACCATTCTTTTCACAAAAACCTTAAAAGTCATACAAGAATCTTGCAACAACATTTCCAATACTTAAATGGCTAAAATGATTCAAGAATAATATTACCACATTAAATCTGCTGGAAAAATTATTATTGTTGCTTGGCTTCCACCTCAACTTAAAATTCCAGAGGACATAACAGGGAAAAATTCTACTACATTAATAGACCTACGGAAGGAGAATAATATTCATAGCATCATGCATACTACCTTTGATAAATTGAGAACAATAGAAAAATGGATGACACATAAATGGAATAGCACGTGGAAAGAATGTAAATCAAGTCAACTCCATAGCCAAATTAATAACTTTTATCATATTAAAACATCTAAGAAGCTCAACCGAAGAGGACAAAGCTTTAGATTTATATATATATATATATATATATATATATATATATATATAATGCTATGACATTTTTGTTAACGTAATGTTCGATAAAATTATACTTGTATAAACAAGTAGTCGCTAATAACCTTAGTCGTTGATGCGACTAAAAATAAAGAAATTTAAAAAAATATTTATTTATTTATTTGCCAAAAAACAGTAAAAACTGTATATGACGTGTGGGGAAAGAGATTTATCTGCGCACATTTTTTTGAGGGCCAGAATTTAAAATAATTATTTTAGAAAAATAAAAATATTTGAAAAATGTTTGTTCCCGAGTTATAGAAAATCAATTTCAACGTTAAATAAACTACAAGCAAAAGGAGTGCTCAACAAAACGTGCGCACTGTGAAGCTACATTTACGTCCAGAAGCAAAACAAGGGGCCATCTCAGCATTTGCTAAATGGATCAGGGAAATCATTCTAAACTACATAAACAAAACTTACAAATTGGTAAAATTGTTTTAGACCTGCAAACAAAAGTAAGAAATTTGGAGCAATATTCAAGAATTTCGAACACTTAAATTCCAGGAACTCCTTCAACAAATAATGAAAATATGAAAATCATTGCGGATGTAGCTCTACTAACGGAGTTAAAGTTGAAAATGAAGATGTAATGGCGGCCCATCGAGTCCCAACCTGCAGACTCAATGCAACTCCACCGCTGATTATTCAACTACGAAATAGAAGAATGAAGATTGCATGGATGTAAGGCTACAAGAAAAAGAAGTTCCTGGCCGCGAGTAAAATAAACAGTTCGTTTCCTGTCAACGAGGTGTACATCAATGATCATCTGATTCCAGAAACAAAAACCTGCTAAGACTCACTAAAGAAAAAGAAAAAGTTTTGAGTTATCTACACATGAAATGAAGAGGGTAAGATTTTTATAAGAAAAGAAACATGCCAGAAATGCATAAAGATAGACAGCATTTATGATTTGGAAAATTTAAAATAAAAATTGTTAATCACTATTACATATCAAACTAAAACTATTATAGTTAAAGCAAACTAATGAAATATACTTAGTAATAATAATTTCATTCTAAACTAAAATGATGGATCTCATTGATCAACAAACTGGCCTGTTTCCAACACTATTGAAAATAGCTTCTTTTTGAACTACCAAAATTCGGAAAACTTCTCATATATCCATTGTAAAGTAAGGAGCTTAAGAAACATATTCAGTTTAATAGAGACTATTTTAAACGACATAAAGAATAAACCAAAAATTATTATATTTATTGAAATATGGATAAATTCGAATGAGATCAACTTGTATAAACTATCAGTCTATAAAGTTTATAGTAAATGTAATGACAAATATCCAACTGGAGGAATCATGGTATATCTTGAAAACTCAATTAATGTGAACTCAATTTTATGTGGTATGAATACAGCTTAAGAACTTAAGAACTCAAAATGGGAAAGCAAAATGTGACACTGATTGCTATAAACAGACTTCAACCATATTCTCAGCAAATGATTTTAGACGAATGGAAAACCAATTAAAAACCTAAAAAAACAATATTATTTTTATCGGCGATGTAAATATTCACCTAAAGAAAAAATACAAATACAGATAACTACTTAGCTTTAATGAATAACTACGGACTAACGTCCATCTTAAACCAAACAACTAGATTCACAGAATTGTGTGCATCATGTATAGATCACGTCTTTGTCAGATTTAAGTCAATCAATAGTTTTTCAGTTTGCATATATGACTTAAGAATTTCATATCATTTTCTAATAGGAGTAAAATACGATGTTATAATGTTCGTAATATATATGTTGCTAAAAAACAAATGAAACATTTATAAATTATAAACTAGTTAAAAAATATTTTGCTGAAACGAATTAGAACAATATAATTCAATGTCAAAATGTAAATATGGATGAACTATTCTCAATAATTAATAATTCCATGCTAAAAATTACTCAAAACAAAATACCAAATAAAATTACGAAAGCTAAAATAAAAGTCCATGGATAACTGATTGCATTTTAAATTTACTTAGATTAAGATCAAAACTGTATAAAATGAAAGTTAGAAGACTGTACGACAAATTATTTCAAAAATATTTCTGTAATTTCTCGGAGAAGCTTAAAAATGAAATTGATAATATAAAACATAATTATTATAGGAACTTGATTATGATGGCTAATCATGATGGCTACACGAAGCAACAATACAAAATAATTAACAAACTGGTAGGAAATAGCAAGACTAGGGAAATCGATCATCTATTCTTAGAAGATGGTACCGTCATTGACGATACACAGGAAATATGCTGTAAGATAAACGAACACTTTCTCAGTATCCACAAGCAGTTGATTACTGACAACACGTGTAATGTAACTCTACCCCGGAACCCAGATATAACATCGTATCAATCCTTCTTTCTCGACGCGACCAACGAACTGGAAGTAATTCAAATTATCAGCAGTTTAGGAATCAAAGCGTCAAGCCATTATGATAAAATACGAAACTGGTAAAAGAATGAACATCAATTCATGCTCCATTATTATCACATATAATAAATCTAAGTTTCTGTAGCGAAGTTTTTCCTAATTAACTCAAAAAGAGAACAGTTATTCCAATCTTCAAGAAATGTAATAAAACAAAACTGGACAACCTTAGACCAATAAGTCTATTACCAGTGTTTTCAAAAATTATAGAAAAGTGTATGAAAAAGAGACTTTTACATTACTTTAAAAAAATTAATTTCTTCAGCAAACATCAGTTTGGATTTAAAAAGGTAAATCCTCAGAAGATGCACTTAGTACTTTTCTAGAAAATAGTATTTATAACCTCATTAATAATGGGAGAAAATTTACAAATGTGTATATAGATTTCAGAAAAGCTTTTGGCATGGTGGATCACAAAATTATTCTCTCCAAAATGGAGAGTATAGGAATGCGAGATGTGGCTTTGAAATGCTTCAATCAGTTCCTCTCTGAACGGGAACAAATAGTCAAAATCGGTAACTGTTACAGTAATTCAGGCGTAGTCGAAAAAGGCGTGCCGCAAGGGTCTGTGTTTTCAGCGATCCTTTTTCTCATATTCATTAACGACCTCTTAAAAATTCATTTCCAAGGAAAAAGACAGCTTTCGCTTACGACATTGCTTTTACCTTTTCCCGTGAAGTACAGTGGAACAATTCCGACATTTTCGTATACTTCGTAAATAAAATTAATGAGGAAATTAATAAAGATGTGGCAATAGGGAACGTGATTATGTAGAGAACGGGAGAAATTATATTATTTAGTTAATATTATATTAGAATAATACAAGTACACAGGGTCATTGTTTTAAAAAGAAATGACAGTCGTTGACTTGTTTTGACAAGTAACAAGGGAGTGAATACCCAGAGAACAAACCAAGAATGACGAAAAACACACGAATGAAAACAAAAGAGATGTAGATTTATAAAAACTATTAGCAGAAGTGGTATGATTGTGGTAAGGTACGGATTGTGAGCTGTAGGCTGAGACGTGAGATTTTTTTAAAGTTATTGGCAGAAGTGAGATGCTAGGATGAGATGATCGAAAGTAACAATGTTCAAACGCGACATGAACGGTTAATGGAAAGATCTAAATTACATAATTTTTAAGTGTGGATGGAGCAGAAATTGATTTTGCAGCCTAAAAGAAAATGGTAATTCATGGTAAATGGTCGCAGTAGACGACGGTCAAGAGTGCAGCACAGCCTGTCAACAGGGAAGTATAATCGCCAGGAAATAAGAACATTAAATCCATCACAGATATCGTTGTTCAAAGCCCAAGAATGTTGTAAATTTAAGTTCACACTTCATGTCGGTGATATTACAGAGGAATACTATTGTTGTTATTAATTAGAATATGAATAGTTCATAAACCCATCCTTTTCATTTTGTACATGCTCGTAAAATTATCAACCAGAATCTTGTATTAGCGGTATTTTTCAGTCCACGGTACCAGAAAGAGAACCCTGAGAGTTAGTTGGGTAATGTCACGAGAACGTCGGTGGACGCATTACTGGGCTAGCCACCCAAATTATTGCGTCCATAATTTGGGGCGAATTTAAAGTGTTATATACGTAATTCTTTGAGAGAGATAGGAAGCATTACACCCGCAATAACGAACAACAACTTTGGAATGATATTGAAGTCTTATGATTCTTAAAAATTGGTGCAACAATAACAAAATGAGTGTTAATGTAAGGAAAACTAAATACATGAATATGGGATTTGCTGATTTTAATTTTAAATATAATATGAAGTTCCATGATCTTAATTGTATTCAAAAGCTGACATGCAAATGTGAAACAATTGAGAAAGTCAACTATTTCAAATACTTAGGAATAATAATTGATAACAAAATGACTTGAAAACTCATATAATGAGTATATCAAAATATTTAAGAGGTACTATAAAAAATTCTATTATCTACGAAAATGTTCGCAATATACATGCACCAAGAATTTCATATTACGCAATAATAACTTCAAAACTCCAATAAGGAATACAAATATGGGGAGGCACATTCAAGACGTATAGGAAGAAGCTAAGAACAACTCAAAACAAATTTATCTGAATTATCTATAAAAAATAAGACTGATTCTTCATTTCCTCTTTATAAATAATCAAACATTTTACCATTACATCTCTTTGTTTATAAAGTACTGCAAATATTCTATATTAAAAGCGGAAATAGTTTAACTGATAGAATGTTTCACAATTACAGTACATGTAGCAAAGTTACTAATCAAATTAAAGAACCCAAAATTCAAAATCTCTAGTATCAAGAACCTTGGTCTTCATTGGACTTCACATTCATAATCAATTACCGATGACATAGAAAAACAGTAAATCCTGGAATATTTTCAAACGCAGGTTAAAAAGTCGGATTTTAAAACATGATGACAATGATGTAAACAAATTAACAGAAATATTTGCATTAAAACTGTTGACTGTGACTAAAAAAATTTGCTGATTGTGTAAAT
Source organism: Acheta domesticus (assembly GCA_031308135.1). Lineage (NCBI taxonomy): Eukaryota > Metazoa > Arthropoda > Insecta > Orthoptera > Gryllidae > Acheta > Acheta domesticus. Next base: position 241,073,364 of record JAHLJT010009436.1, read on the forward strand.
TAAGTCATTATTAAAAGAAGTAATTAAATTATAATGTGTAAATTATTTTATAAACTCAGTATTGCTAACCATCACAACTGGTTATCGATGGTTAGTAATTCCTAGAAAATGCAATGTAAACTCTCTATGTAAAACAAGATGAGAATAAAATTGTTATTATTAAAATATTTATAATATGGAGTGTTTCTGGTTGATGCGAGAATGTCACTCAGTGATTAGAGGGTTTTTTAACAAACTTGTCTTTAAATTGGGGGTGGGTGAGATCGCTGAAAGTAAGAATGAGGGGCCCCCCAAATTAACCCACATTAACGTAGGCCCAAGGGCCCCCAAAGCTGTTAAAACGGCCCTGCCTGTCTTAAGCGGTCTCTAATGGTTCCGGCGCAAATTGTGGTTATTAGAGGTGCTAGGGGCGTAGCTAGGCTGGTGCAACAGATGCGCAGTACGGGAGCCCCCGATGTTAAGGGCTATCAATGAGGACACCCGCCGACCTCCATAAAAGACGGTAGCGGCAATGCCTCATTTGGAGTTTCTCAGAACACAGTTTCTCGCCTCCGGGAATAGAAACTACACCTCTAACACGTTGCCACTTAATGTTATAGGACTAAGCGAAATGTACATCAAATCTAAACGTGCCAATTGGTATGACATAAAGTAGTATATTTCCCTTTAAAACAATTCGAGTTTTTTCAAATTAAAATATTCTGCTTAAAGGTCGCAAACTACATTTCAATTATACAACACAGGCATTCACCTACCTTCGTCTGACGTTAAACACTCTTGGTTTGTCACTCATACTGTTACACCTGACGAAACGGCATTCACAAGCAAAGTAAACTCTAAAATGCAATTCACATTGTGTGAGCTCTGTGCCGTTCCATGAAGGAGTACATGAATGACCTCAAAATCGATTTCGCAAACGCAACACGCTCCGCAGGCCGTTGACAAGTCACCAGAGGCAGAGAAAGGGTTAGCAAACCCCGAGCGCCGAACACTGTGGAAGGGCAGAAGCGAATGCATTGTTGTTTCATATATATCATTTGGTTTATTTGTATTCAGAAATTAGACTCCCTTCGAGATACGTTATTCTAAATATCACTATTCGAATATATCTGATGCATCATTTCCTTAGAAAATACTGATTCAACAGAATCTGTATCACTCTTCCCCTTCATATTATATTACAGTTTAAAATCGCAACAGCTGATCGTTGAATACAGATCATTATACAAAATGTAGTTGGCCGCTTTTTAATGTTAAAAGAGGGGTTATTTATATCTATCATACAAATCAATGGGTTGTACAAAAATATAGTTTCTGCAGATGACCGATGGATCGGGTTTCAGTGTACTATATTTCAAATTCAAGCACTCTTACAAATTAGTGGATGTGCTGATTGCAACTTTTCGACAAATTAAAACAAAACTCAGGATGTTGCTTGCAACTCTCATTACCATGATGGATATGCAACAACTGACTGCTGGAATCAATTAGTTGATCACCTGGGATATCCCATACGTTATCAGAACACAATGGGGATTTTCAGAGGAATAGATGGAGTTATTAATCGAATTATTTTTTCAATGAGCCTTATTAAGAAATAACTTCTAGTGAGAGATTTTCATTCGAACTTACAAACAAACAAAAAAACTTTGACAATAAATAGACGCTTCTAGTTCTACAGCCAATAAATGGATACCGCTTGTACCATTCGCTACAATTTATTTTTTACAATATTTAACAGGAAATTCTCATTAGATGAGTAATTTATTTAACTACATATCAATGTTTCTGAAGGAATTACACTTGAATCTCATGGCCCTCCAACTCGTCATAAAGCTTCGGCACCGTTTGTATGACTTAAAACGTCTTTCTCCCTCTCTGGTTTGGCTAAAGACGTTGCTAGACAGCTGAAAACTAATCTGTTGTCGTATAGGCTTTCCACGTCTTCTCTCGACCATTTTCCTCATCCAGATCCATACAATTCCAAACCCAAATTGCTTTGGTCGAAATGAAAACTTTGTATAATATTCGAAAACAACGTTATTCGTTTAAAAACGAAATGAAACTAGTATAATTTGCCCTTTGAGTTTATAACCTTAAGATTATTGCGTAAGTACTTGATTTGAAAACGCGGGACGTTTGAAACAAATTTTCGGAGTTGAATTTAACGAATGGCATGCATTTTATATATTATAAACGAGTTGCATGCATTTTTTGTAAAAAAGCATTATAAATTTACAAGAGAATCAAGGTAAACTTTTAGAAATATTATTATGAAGTCATGGGTATTACACATCTGTGCGAAAAAAAATTACGGTCTGTTCTGTTAAATGCCGCCTCACAACTCGCTCGATGCGATTAGGTGAATGTGTGATGACGCATTTATTCGTAATATAAACAGTTTATAAGTCATAAAATGGCATTTAATGAACGACTTTTTGCAACAAAAGGTTATTTATTTCAAGACATTTTGCCTCCCCGTGCCTTTTGCAGTTTATAGGGTCCTCTTTTATGTTTTGTACGAAAGGAATTCTTCAGAATCTCATCGCTCATTGGCAATTTCAAATACCTCCTTTCCTTTTTTGTGCATAAACGTACTCTTATTCGTTTGTTCAAATACGTAGTGCGCAGTTCAAACACATACGAACTTCTTTTTACTTTCTCGCCCATCATTAGAAGAGAGACAATTGTAATAGTGCAAATTTACGACAGAGGCAATTGTAAATGGCGAATTTACGACAGAAAAACTATTATTGTCAGGTCCTCGTAACGAAAGAGTCGATAAATCTTTTTTTTTTTACATTCGTTGCGTCTACCTTTCGACGCAACGCGTCCCTAAGCCCCATTTGGGGCGTTGAGCGCTTAGCGCTTTAAACCTCTACTGATGCGCTTTCTGGGAGTAATCCTCCATTACAAGAATCAATTGAAGTCATTGTCACGTCTCGTTAGTCGTCTAGAGGACCGCCAGGTAGCATCTCCGCGTACGCGCCTCCTACTACGCGCCCCTGCGTCACTACCCAGCGGCCAGAATTGGGAAGGAATGAGGATGTGGATAGGTTTTAGGGCACTTCACAAGGGTTGGACTAGCCCTTGTGAAGCAGGTGGACTCGTTTTGTTGGAACAAATTTCACATGAGATCGACGGGAATCGAACCCGGACCTCCTTGGTGAAAGGCGAGCGACTTCGCTCTTCGACTTCGCCACGAGGCACCCACTTCCAATATACGTATAGTAAATTACTTCCCCTAAAATGTTGTGTAGTGAAAACCTGAGTTTTGTGGGTGTTTGATAGCGCAAAATTGATGACGGCAAAACGTCTGTCCGTCCGTGGTCAACGCTAGCACCTACACCGTTCAGCTTATTTTCTCCGAAATTGATATTCCCCAAACGATCAGGCTGATAACGCGGTCTCTTTAAATTGAAACCGATACTTTAATTTGGAGGGGGTACTTTACATAAAACCCTGAGGACATTTTCAAAATTTTCAAAACAAATTAGTCCAAATTTTTTTATTAAATTTTGTTGTCGATCGTAACGTACGGTTAAGAGAATGATGCAGGTCTCATGATCGTTGAAATTCCAGATTATTCGAAAATTGCAAACGAACGTTTTTTGGAGTCTTCCGACAGTTACAATATTGTGCTTTTTTCCTTAATAAAATCTGTTCTTTTAAGACAGATTTTGAAATAAGGTCATGTAGGATATTTCGAAAATATAAGTAGTCTTTGCGTAATTTTACATGAAATAAGGGTAATTATTTTTTTTATTTAAGTTCAAAAGTGTCTCCAATTTTTTTTAAATTTTCTCCTCGTATGTATCAAGGAACGGTCAAAAATTGGCGCTAGTCTCATTTTCGGTGATCTCTGTGTATTTTCGAAAATTGCAAAATTTTAACATTTAAAAATTACACAATTGAAGATAGAGATTTTTCTTAAACAAAAATGTTCTAAAAAATCAACTCTTTAAAAACTGGCATGCAGGTGTTTTCAAAAACGAGTAGTTTCTGCATAATGTGTGCTCGAAATTTATGCAATTTAAAAAAAACATTTTCTCAAAAAACGCTCCAAACTTTTTCTTGAAATATTTCCAAAGATAACAACAACAAAATATGGCGTAGGTCTCATTTTCGTTGAACTCTACGAATTTTCGAAAATTGTGTATCTAAAAATAATGCTAGAAAGTAAATGGTGTTAACCGCTAGTGAACCACTAGTTAAATGCTTTATAGGAAAATTAGGATGCAGTTTCAGAGAATATGTGAAAATCGCTGCACCAAACGGATCCTCTGGGCTCTTCACGCATGGAGGACACACGCGTGTATTAATTCCGTAGCATTCATATCAGTATTTTGATCTGAAGTATTCATTTCTGAAGTTGGTAATTTTGCAAAATTTGTTTCTTCTTCAATACAATTCAATAATTGGTTTGAAAAGTAATGAAGTTCAGCACAATTTAGAAAAACAGATCCATCAGCGTCAGGAATTTCGGTAAGGCGGTGTGGAGATTGGGTAAGGCAGCACAGGGCGAGGACGGTGCCAAGGAGCAGGGTGGGTTTCAGTGGGCAATGGCAGGCTAGGGCATAGCAGGGGTAGAGCTGGCCACAGCAGGCCACGCCAGGACGGACTAGAAAGGGGATAAACTACAGACATAATGCATTTATTTTCCTGTATGAATAGACAAATAAGATAGTAAATATTCAGACTTATTAAAGAATACGCCTTTAAACTTCCTGTGCAATTTAATTGCATGAGTTTCCACTAGTATACAATACTTGAGAAATTAAATGCTATAGAAATTCCGAATAATTTTGAGATTTGATCTAATAAAAACGTATGCTCTGCGGCGTGAGAGGGGAAGTTTTAGCTACTCCGCGAAAGGGTTCAGTCAAATGCCTGCATTACGGATTCCGTTAAATGAATGGGAAGTGGGAAGAATACAAAAACCTTAGACGCTTAGTAATATGCAATGACAGCATAGCAGAAAGTAGTTAACAAGTGAGATAGTTGATCGTGCAAAATATACGGGCACTTCGATTAATCAGCCAAACATAAAAATCAATGTTTGTTTGTTCGTATTTTATGCCTTACCGTACCGTTCATCCGATAGCGATAAAACTTTGTCAACTTATTGCTTGCATTTGCGCGAAGAATATAGGTCTGGTACAATGATAAAAAAATGTGCGCAAGTCTGCCGCACATATACGCGCGTTGATGGTTTTATGCATTTATGCTGACTCAAACGCCCCTGAGTAAAAGCTCTACGCAACCCGCCGCACCCTCAAGTATCAAGCGCGTCTTCACTTCTGTCCATGCGATTGATTGTGAATTGGCCGGAATTATTACTTGAACGTCTCGGACTAGTAAATCGAATTTCTCCAAGACAATGTCTTAGTGAATGCATGCCCAAACTTGAGGGAGAACGTTTTAACAGTAGGATACTTGACAACCATGCCCAAACCAGGGCATACAACAAATCCATAATTGCGAGAAAGTCTTTCATCTATTAAAATGTTTGGAGAGCGTAGCATAAAACATAAAAACAATCACAAGACCAGCGATATGAAGTACATTGCAATAGCGAAGCTTTGCTGTGTCCATTAGTATTTAATAAAAAGGATCTGTAATACGAATCTATGATTACATTTTTTCCCAAAGCAATAAACTTTCATTCATTTTTACAAATTTTGTTTCATTGTTTTTCGTAGAAGATTTTTGAAAGTTATTCAGGCGATTAACAGTAATATCTAATTTAAAATTGTTGTCTACAAATATTTTAGGACAATAATTTAGTAATTACTTAAGTTCACTTGACACTACTTATAGATGCATCACAAGCTTAGATTAAATTCTACTCTCTGAACGCGTTTAAAACACTTTAAAATCTAAAAATATAACAATTATTGTTTTTATTTCAATGCCAATAATAAACATTTTTAACTTATTCTTTAAATATAAAAAGAGAAATAAATTTTATCTACTCCACTCATTACTAGAAGTCATAAGCGTCAAGTTTGAAGCAAGTGGGAAGCCTCCCAATCTTTTTTTTTTTTTTTTTTTAATTTTGTACTTGAAGTGGCCTCTGCTGAGACAGACTTGTGATGTTCTTACCCTTTGTGCCGCTGGCTTCAGGTGATAAGAGTCTTAAACATTCTTGTTCTAATTCTTTTCATATTTTAACTTAGACATAAAAAGTATAAAGAACATATACAATGAATCTTTGAATTTTTTTCAGAAGACATACGAGTAACGAGAGTGAGAAAAAATATTCTCTGTGTGAATTTAAAATTCTTCCACTACAAAGAACAGAGAGCTTCCCGGTGTTATGCCTGTTTCAAGAGTTATTTCTCAACGAATAATAAAATAGAAAAAAGTTTTCTTTTGTGCATACAAAGTCAAGTTTGATGCATTGCATCACAAAGCTCTCTTGAATGATCAAAGAAACCGTGCATAATTTACTCTTAAAAATTGAAATAAAAATTCTTCGTTTCATAATATTAAAAAAATTACCAGAAATGAAGTATAATAACAATGTTTCTTACAATTCTTTTTCTATATGTACGATACTTGGCTCCGTTAGAGAAATGTGACAGCACAAAAATCATAAATTTTTAATTTACTGAAGGAGTGTGTATAAAAATAACATATTAATAATTATAATAAAAATAAATTAAATATTAGTATGTTAGTTCATGAGAACGTTGGTATGTAATGGAAGACACATTGCCTTCGGCCTCGAAATCAACGGCTCCGATTAGTATATATAATCCTCTGCAAAATAATAATTTTTACATTCGTCACTTTTCCGTTACCGGAGCTTTACAATATTTCACATCAATTAAAAGAAAATTAAAATTCATTTTTGTATTTAAGGCTTTTTCGACTTGGGATTCGATTGGGAAGTGTTAACATTTCCTAAAGACTGTATTTGGGACAATATTCTAGTTGCGGGCTCCCGGTGTATAGTATCAGAAGAACGAGATGATCTCCGTGTCACCTCACACGCAACACAAAGAAAACATTCACGACAGAACGGGATACGAACCCGCAAAGCTTCCCATCGAGATACTAAACAAGTAATAGCATCATTAAAAAAACAATTGGATTATTCAAGAAAATCCCTATTTTCTCATTTCACTTTCTCAATTATTGAGAAAGTGAAATGAGAAAATACTGTGTCTTACGATGTAAATTATTTACATCGTAAGATACAGTATTGTCATCCTGCCCCGAAAATCGATTTTTCAACAGAAAACCTTTTTATTCTCAAGCCATCCAAACAGAGCCTGGTAATAAGAGCTTTTGTGTCGAAAATTCCCCCGTTTCCTGACCCGTTATAACAAGTTTTGTCTTTTTACGAAGTAAGGCGAGAAAGTAAAAATAGTATTTTGTTATTTTAATTGTGTGTGTTGAAAACCTTGATAAACGTTTATGTACAACAAGAAAAATAATAAAAAACTTTAAATATGACCGATATCGCGAACATATTCAATCATTTTATAACGCCATACTCTACACAAAACACTGTAAGATTAACCTAGTGTGTGAATTTCAAGCAATTAATCAACTAGTAACAAACCGACGAAAAGAAATCGCTTGACCCAAAAGAATCCCCTCTAGGTCCATGTCGTCTCTGAAGGGTCGCATCGAACTGTCTGTGCGTTCGCGAACCGCTGCCCTTCTTCTCCCAGAAACCGATACGTCACGAGCGGAAAGGCGTGTCACATGGCGTCTGCCCAGCACAAAGTCGTTGCGTGTACCGGCGATGCGGTCCCCGCCAAACCGGTCGAGTGCAGCGAACGGTGTGATGCAGTTTGTGAGGGCTGCTCGGCGAACCCCGAAGCGTCGCGTGTTCTCGGCAGTCGCGGGTGGCGGCGGCGGCGGCGACGGGGGAGGCGGAGACAGAGGTGGAGGAGGAGGAGAAGGTCGAGGAGACGAAAATGAAGACGGAGGCGGATACGAAGCTGCATTGGTGATGGCTTGGAGGCAGCGGCGACGGCATTGGATGCATTGATTGGTTTCCGCGCGCGTGCTACGTGATACTTGGCTTTCCGGGATGAAGTCACAGTCAGTCGAGCTGCCGTTTTGGCCATTATGTTCAGCAATATAGCTCAGAAGAAGGCCACGACATGATGGCCGAAACGTCAGCTAGACTGACTGTGTCACGGCTCATTCCGGATAGCATTTTATCAAATGACTCCGGCCGCGGAAGCCTGTCAATCCACCAACTGCAATGGTCAATAGACCCGTCACTGTAGTGAATGTTTTATTCCCGGGAGGTGGCGGTGTTCCATCCAACTGGGTGGTGGGATCCGGTGACGATCTACGCATCGACGTACGGAGTTTTTCTATCTAGGTGTCTCCTCCAAAAGAACACTGCCCCAGCTGGGACAACCTCGCAATTCCTTACTGATCTCCCGACATGTGTGGTAGTGTTTTGCATGTACGTATGTGTGTGAATATACGTATGTATAAATGGAGAGAATAGGACAAAGAAAAGGAAGGAAAGATAGCGCGCTCTCCGTGGCCCGTTTGTTAGGGTACTGCGCCGGCATTCGCCTGGTGTTCAACAGAGAAACCCCTGAAAACTGCCGATCATTACAGCCGGTCACCAAAACTCTCCTCCAGACAGCGACTGAAGTCTGAATGCAGCTGAACTGAGTACAGCTAATGTCGACAGTCCTCCATCTTTGGGTCCCGAACTCTAAGGCCAATCGAGGGTCGGCGCCGTATCTCGCTATCCAGCGGGGAAAGATCACCGCCACCTCCCGATGAAAAACACGCACTACACGTACGGGACTAATGACCTCTGTAGTTGACGCGCTCGGAATCACGAACAATCAATCAATCAATCTAAGGCCAACCGGTCTGAGCCACTGCGAGGCAATGGTAAAGCTGCCTCTAAACCAGGGCCGCTCAAGCAGAGCAAATCGGCAGCGCGGAGCCGTGTTGTCAGCCGAGAGCTGGACACCGGAGCCCGAGCATTGCGCGCCTTGCGATAACCTCTGATAGAGTGTCCCGGTAACTCCAGTCGCGGAAACATCAGTGGCGTAGCGTCAGGGGACGCTGAGATGCTGAGCATCCCCGTATATAAGAACCTTAAATACTGTATTGATAATCTTACAAGTGGTCTGTTGAGCGAAACACGTTTTGTATTAATTTTAAATTGATTTCCTATGATTGAATTCGGCGGGCTGTTGAAGCTGGCCTCTGATTGGTTGGAAGCTAAAATACTTCAGCGTCTGCCGCCAGGTTGCGACGAGCAATGACGCATGCGCAGATGGCGAGGTCCACCTCTCCCCTCTTCATCCCTGGCCCTGAGAAACCCGACTGCTTTACGCTAGCGTCCAGAGCGTCTACTGCGGAAAGAAGCTCGTTTGTGCACGAGAGGGCAGCACACTTCAGGCGTTCAGTAAATTATCTTTCTCTCTCTCTCACTCGGGAGTCCCCGCTTGGTCATGGGTACACACTGTAGAAATAGTGCCTGACTACTATTTCTTAATTAATATCCAAGAAATTGTATTATCTCTTAAATAGATTACATATTATTTAAGTCTGCAATGTATAAATTAACAAATGGTCTTATTGCCATTCGCGTATAAGAATTAAAGCTGAGCCATTGTATAATTTGCTTTCAAGACATCGGCAGCCCTGACTGCTGTGAGGATTTTGTGGGAAGCGCCTACACCGTCGTAAGCAATCGAGATCGTGGAAGTATACTGCGATTTTTGTAAGAAGAGCTCTCAAGATAACTCAAATCCCATCTTCGCGATGGAATATGTCACGGCATTTCGCGTCTTTTCTTGGTCTTGCCGGTAGAAGTCGCATGATCGCAAGCACTGCTTCATAACGGTCGCGATCGTGCGAAATCTAGCGGAACGACTGTGAATGATACGAAATGCCGTGACATATTCCATCGCGAAGATGGGATTTGAGTAATCTTGAGAGCTCTTCCTACAAAAATCGCAGTATAGTCCCAGTGTATCTGCCTTGTGTTACGTTCGACTGTTAGACGAAGTAGTTGATAGTGACATTTTGTGTGTTATTGTTGAGCATCCCCAAACGTGTGAGTCACGCTACGCCACTGGGAAACATGGAAGTCGACGCGAGCATTTCACAGACCAGAGCATCTACACCGACAATTTTCAATGCAATATGGGAAGAAAAGTATCTTTTCGCCGACTACGGCAGCTATGCCAAATGTTTAGTTTACATAAAGGGTTCAATCACGTCAAGATGTTTAATTTGCAAAGAAATTATACATTTAATCATGCTGATGAAAATGACAAGTATGCTGAACAAGACCAAAAGGAAGTTTTCAGTGTCCTGAAAAACAATGCCTCACTAGAAGTTAGTTTTGGATGTATTTTGATATTCTTATGTTGTCTTGACAGTAAAATAACACAATACAAAAGAGTTTAATATTATTGCATATCGATACTACAACGTGAGCGTTTAGGAAAAGAACTTCCCACAAAACCGTTTTCCAAAATTGCATCATAATGCTGCTCGATTGTTAAGTACATTTGGATCAACATACAACTGTGAGCAATTTTTTGCTGCTTTGAAAATTTGTAAATCTCGAATGAGAAATACAATTACAGATCACAATCTGAAATGCATGTTACGGCTCAATAGCACCATGTCTTCTCTTCCAAATATAGAAAGTATATTGCGAGAAAAAAAACTTAAAAGGTGTAATACGAGTATTTGATTTTGCAATCAACTTCATTTTTTAATTTTAATTTCCTTTACTTTTAGTATTTTTATTACTAGTTTATTTAATCACATTTTTTGTGCAACCTTTATAATACTTTTCATATTCAACAGCACGATAAACTGTGTAATGTCACCGCTAATAAATTTCTTTATGTTATTGAGCACTTTTTTTGCAACTAAACAATTGGCATTGCCGTCGCAATCTGCAAAAAGATACTTTTCTTTCCATGCTGCATTGCAAATTATCGTTTTTTTAATTTCCAAATTACACTAATACGTTTATACCTAGAAACTGTTCCAATTAATGTTACAAAAGTATCATACGGTTTTTTCTGTCGTAATATGCTTTCCCAGAGCTGTGATATTTTTTCATTCCGAACAACGGAAAATACTGCGTAGAATTACGACGCGACCCACTGTGCCACATGCCGCCGATCGATATTTGATGACGCCATTTGCTCTTTCTGCGGCGAAAGAGAAAAGAGCAATCGGAGGCGGCTCCTCCTCGGAGCAAATGGTTGAGAGGCCCTGCTCTAAACTAACTCAGCCGTTGAGGAAAAGGAGGATACGAGAGCATTCAGCGATGCGAAGCGAATAAAAGACAGGCGACGGAAGTTGAGGCGGCGGCAGTGGTGAAGTGGGAGGTAGCTGCGCTGGCTACAGCGCGGCTGTGGCGCGACCGAGGGATGTGGTAGCGGTCACCCATTTCGCTTCTAGTTTCGCGCATCACAGCTTCCGAAGTGGCCACTCGTGACGTGTCGTTTCTGCGCCGAATTAGAGCTTTCGAGGACCCACGACGCAAGTAGAAGCGTGTCACTTTGCATTTGTCCCTGCGGAGCAGCCAATAAGCATGACGCGTAGGAACTCCTGCATGAAAGAATTTAATTGAGAGTGAGAAGAAATATTCTCAAGATTTTATTACAGCTTTAAAGAATACATTTTATAATAGTGTTGTAAATTTGAATTTCTTTGACAATTCATTGTTTCGTAAATGGACCACAAGAGGTCTTCATTTAACTTGTATTTAACAAAGGTTGTATTATCCGTTGCATTACTATTCAAATCAAGTAACTATTTTAATAATGACTAGTCATTACTAAATGTATCAATTCTTTCATGAACAAGCCAAAAATTGATTCATGGTACCTCTAACTCATTTAACACTAACACTCCATACGTTCACTTGAAGTTTGCAAAAACCTTACAATAAAACTCGATAGTCATTTTCTGTATCTTAAGTAATTGTTTTATATGATGGGCTTCGGCAGTAACAAGATTAATTTATTCATTAATCCACACCAATCACAGCAAGCCTCCAGGTACTCTTAAAGGTTAATATATTGATTTCGATGAAATTGTGGCTCTTATTACGAGTAACATTACCTTAAAAGTTTTGTTCATACTTACAAAGTGCTTGGAACAGTTCCAAAATGAGACCCACTTCAATCAAAATCGGTATATTAGTACAAACCGCTATATTTTTAAAAGATTGTCTTCTAGATTTTTTATTTGTGATTCAATCAGCTTAATTTCCACAGAATATTTCTGAAACAGCCACATAGCGCAAATCATGGGAGGGTGTCCATTCTGCTGTTCATTTATAATTCCGGGTCATGGAATACAAGGTCCGCGAGGGAGGTTTTTCCCTTTGCCGAGAAAAAAATTGTTTACACATTCCGCAATGACATATTTGACATACATGACAAAATATTACTTTCAAAGGTGTGTTTGCGTATTCAAAAATATAGTCCGTATTTCTAGAGTTCGTGTAAATAGTAAGACGCGCGCTCGCACACACGCACACACACACACACACACACACACACACACACACACACACACACACACACACACAAACGTTTCCAATGAACCTGTTTGTCTCACACACCTCCCTTAAGATTCTTAATCTTCAAGTTTTTGTTAAAAAATGCCCGTTTTACTATTTCATATACTATTTTGATAACAGTTTTCTTTTGATTTCAAGTGGACGGTGTTATGCATCAACCGGCTATGCGACATCATACAAGATTTGAGACAATCGTGTCCAAAGGTTTTGTTACATTTCTAAACACTGTAATTTAATTATTTCATTTATTGAAGCGCCAAACTACATAAACATGAGTGGAATATCTGACGCTTACCTGCATAATGTTAAATTAACAACAGCAGATTTCAAGATCTAGGTTTACAACCGGTTGTTGCGAAACATAAAAGCCCTGATGTGACGGATGGCGTTTAATTTTTCATTAATTATGAGGCTATTTTTACAGATTTGGCGCCAAAATTTTTCGTACACTTAGAATTGATGGCTTCCATATCTCATTTTTTTCAAAAATGGATTTAGCTTAGCCGGTTGATGCGTAACACCGTTCATGTAATTATTCAGTGCCGATTCGCAGCCTTGAGGTATGCCCTCTGTTGCAGGTGGTGCGCATGTTCATCGTGATAGTGCTGATCTTCGCGGTCTGCTGGCTGCCCTACCACGGCTACTTCATCTACATCCACCATCACCGCGCGGTCACGTACTCGCGCTACATACAGCACTTGTATCTGGCCTTCTACTGGCTCGCCATGGCCAACTCGATGGTCAACCCGCTCATTTACTACTGGATGAACGCACGGTGAGCATGATTGGAATACATTTCCCTTACGCTCTTGTTACAGGATTTGTATGTCGTTTTAGTGCGTGAGGTACAGAAAGACATAAAGGGAACACGTTGGATTTCGATTCATTTCTCTCAGAAAGACGTAAAGGGAACACGATTCATTTCTCTCATGTCGGAAATTTCATTTCACTGTATTTCATTTCATTTGTCGGAACCTGTATTACGAAAACATCAAGTATACAAACATTTACGAGTTTGTCATATTGATCTAAATATTCAAATATGTGTAACTATGTACTAGTAGGGGAAAAAGTTTTAAAAATTCAAAGACTCTGCTATTAAGACACATTAAAACTTACGTTCGAAGAAAAGAGACTTTCGATTTATGCTGATATTTTCACATTGATATTTTACTTTAATACTTATAATACGTAACTTATAATACGCGCAGAAATAGGAAGAAAACTATGTAGCATCCGAGCTTGTGTGAGGTCAATTGTTTTGTTGGACACGCAGGAACTCCGAAAGAAATTCAAAAACAATGAAACTGTTTCATTTTTAATTTTAATATTTGATTGTGTTATTACTTCCTTTTTCCATGCTGTGCATTCTCATAACAATGCATCACTGTCGAAAACACAGCTGACGTAATGCGAGAGCAAGGTTCCAAAGAAGAGGTCTCTCGCCATTAAATATTGAAAGCAGGTTTACTTGCAATTCCTTCAATTACCTTCAATTTACATTAATTTTATTTCGTGAAAGATGTAGTACCGTCTGTCGTGTTAATGTGTTTTACAAAAGTATGGAGCTTACACTTACGAAGTATAAACGTACTGATTTCTTCATATGGCATGCATCTGACTGGAAAAAACATGAGAGAACGCGCTATTTGATGAATGTGGTATTTGTTGTGCTCGTATATCACTCTTGTCACTTAATCAATGTGAAGTTCGTAAAACCTTGTGTAAAATATTGTTTTCACATTTTTCAAACGTAAAAATGTTTCTTATATCTTAATTCCTATTGAAACGATTTCATTGTGACGACCGGAAGAGACCTCGTGATGAATATGAACTTATTTCAATAAATAAAATATTTTAAAATGTATTTTAATATATTATAGGTTTCTTGAATTTCGGACAAGTAATTGGCAACATTTCGTTTGTTTACGACTTTCATCCTATGAAGTGGGAACATTTGTAAAAATTTATATTCAGAAAATATATCAATTAAGGTGGGATGTTCGCGCCAATCGCTAGTCGAACACTCGACCATTTATTACATTTGCAGATTAACAATACCTGCTTGTAAACGTGAACGAAGCATTTGAATAATTATTTGTAAATAGTTAAAAAAATAAGTATTGAATAGTTGATCTAGAAAAACAATGTATACTAACAAATTAAGCCTCTTGAATGATTTTTCATTTTCATAAGTTGGCAATGCCTAATAGCGGTTAGGTTGACTTCGGCACCCGTACTTTTCTTTCTTTCTGCGTTGAATATTATTCCACATTGTTTACAATGAATGTGAATTATCGCCAAATAGCAGTATGTTTAATAGTAGTATGTTGTATGTGGGACAAATGTTTACGTTAGAGCGGTTTTGTCTCGTACTCCAAGAGAAACAGTGGTAACAATAGATAATACAAACTTGTACAGCATAACTCGCAGACCGAGAGTCAATACTTCGGTTGCGATGAATTTTGCAGCATTTCTAATCAAATACTCTTTAGAATGCTCGGTGAGGAATTTAATACCATCTGATCCTTAAAAATATTACTACTTATTGAATAAGATAAAAAACGTATAACTTCTTCAAAAACTTAAAAAACCTATACCCGAGAAAGTTTTTCCATAAGAGCCTGTACTAATTTCAACTTATTAAATTCAAAAATAAGGGAGTAAAGTCCAATTTTTTCTTACCATCTTGGAGAAGAGAGATTTCGCATTCATTTAAAGTATTTTTGAAGGTACTTCACCGTGGTCGATCTAACAAACATATTACCTTAAAGATATGTTTGGGCATACTTTTGAGAACCTTACGAAGAAACTTTTCAACGAATCAAGAAACAAAGAATACTTGTTTTTGCACTATCTTTCCATAATTTAATCGCCGAATATTCAATTGCATAAAAAGTTTAACGTAAATAAGTTTAAAAACATTTTCAGGAAAATAGGATATTCTTATGTAAAATATAATCGTTTTGGAAAGTAACTGAAAATGTGACTTTTAAAAGTTTAAAGTTAGAGTATCCATTGGTAAATGGTCGCTGAGAACGACGATAAAAAATAGTTAACTTTGTGATCCATGAAATGCAACGGAAAGGTGGTCATAAATAGAACTCGGCTTTCCCTCAAAACTAAATTCGCATAATTAAACACAAGTATGTGTGAAATTGAATCGGTATTTGTTTGATTAAACACGAACCCTCACAAATGTTTCCACTTTGCAGAATCAAAGTTGTAATTGAAAGGAATTTTTGATTCGATTACTAAAGCTGGATTTAGTTGTTTGCATATACTGATTTATCTACATGTCCTTGAGTGTTTGGAGCTACTCGAGCTAAAACCATGGATGTCCTTTTCTAGTTCTGTTTAAATTAACCGTCAACTGGATTAAAAACTACACAATTCGTGATTAATTCTTCATGAAAACAAAGGTCTGGGACAATAGACATGGGACTTCGGGCATATGCACAAACACGTATTTTTGCGTTGGTTTGGGGAATAAAGGAACGGATATTAGCACCGGATTATTCCTGAAATTCGACATTAAAATCCTAAAAGTTTCTGAAACAGAAAAGGAAAAAGTGTCCTTTGGGCTAAATATAATTATGTTATTCACTTGCCTGAAAATAACATTTGACAGAATTTGTGTTGTAACAGGAAAGTATATTCAAAGTGTCTTTCATATTTAAAGCAAATTTTCCCAAATGGAAAGCAAATGTTATATAGTGAAACTTTTGTGTAAAAAATTAATTATAACATTTTTTAAAAATAAGCTAATATACATAAAATTATTTTCTGATTCTATATTTCTTGCCGTTCTCGTTGAGATGTGCGTTACCGAGATGTCGCTGAGATGTGCTGTGGTGACTTTTCTTCAAATCAAGGAGAAATAATCAAATTGTGCTTGTAATATGAATATTAGTCTCTTCACATGTAACATATAAAACATTTTGTATGCCCTCATGGTTATTGATAGCTCAAACTTAAAAAACGCTATATTCGAGAAAAAATGCACGATGCCTTTGGAAAAAATATCAAGGGAAGATTTTTTAGTAACAGAACATTTAAAGAGAACATCGCTCCATTTTTTCCGTACAATTCTATGACACTAAACAATCAAAATATTCCCTACCTAAGGTAACATTTTTCATTTCCATTCACTGTATGCGAAGCACAAAAAAGAACTAAATGCGTTTAGGAAGCAATCAATATGCTGCTATCTGGAAATTAATCCCTCCGCAAAATCAAACTGAAAGAAAGTCAGTACAAAGGGATATCGTAATATTTTAATTATTAGCAAAAATGAACGTACTACATTAATGCAATTTAAAAAGGTTCTTGAATACAAAGGGTTAGAGCAGTTTTGTCAAGGTCTATGCCACGAGTGGGAGTCCGTGGCACGAGGGCCATGACGAAATCCTCCTTCCACGCAGTTCATTTCCCCGCCACCAGAGACAACGCCATCCCTATTGTAAAAAGGCGAGGTTACTAATAGTTTCCTTTCCCGGGTCGACGCTATTGGCGCAGAGAAGCTCGTGCTATGCTACGGTGCCACGACGCGTGCCACTGCCACCAGTAGAAGACCTTGACATCACTGGGTTATCCACCAAATTTATGATGAAATATTGGCCATTTATGAAAACTAGTGTCCTTCTGACGACACTGTTTTGAAGTGGAAATATAATTTCTAAACTGACCAACACACAAGTCAAGAAGACCATCATTGTCAGAAGGAAGAATTAAGTTAAAACCAATCTCCCTGTCCCACATTTTTATTGAGATAATTAAAACATTTCGAGAGACCCCCTCGTATGCTGTTGGTAGGGCTCTGATGTCGCCACGTGCGTGTTGCAGGTTCAGGCAGTACTTCAAGGACGCGGTGTGCACGTGGCGGTGCCCGCGCAAGAAGGCGCAGCTGAGCGGCCAGGAGACGCCGCCCATGTTCCGCCACTACTCGCACTCGTACTCGCGCTCGCGCTCAGGTGAGCCTTCCCCCCACCCCCACCCCCACGCACTCTCAGGCAGCGCCCCCTACAACCGGGTAAAACAGATTCGTATTATAGAGGAGTTACTCTAAGGAGGGACCACTTTGACAGGTCGGGAATAGGACGTTATGAAACGATGATGCAACGAGTGTGATACTACAATACGAACGAGGAACGAGCAAGTGTTGTAAATATTCCACGAGTGACTTCAACCCATTACATCTAGTTTCGTATGGCACTTTTTCTACGACTTATATAAGTTGAACTTTTACATTGAATCGTTTCGTGGCAGGATTCAGCCAAGGCCACCTAGCGGACAGCTCCCTAACCCTACCCTCGCATGCTACCGCAGGTCGTTGTGATTACCTGCCTGCCTGCAAGGAAGTACTGCGCTAGTCAAGTAGTATCAAATTTAAATTAGGATCCCATTTATTTTAAATAATATTCCACGAATAAAATTACTACTAACAAAAGAAATTAAAACTATCAAGCATAATATAAAATCAAATGCAATTTTAATGTACATACAATATACATTACAATGCATTAAAATGCAATTTTAATGTACACAGTCGAACGAAACATTTACCACAACCATTCTTAAATATTATTTGTCAATACTTGATTTGTAAACTTCTTTGTGATCGGTCAAGGACCTGTATCATAAAGAAATCTGTTATCGTAATGAGTGTCATTATGCAACTGGTTGCAGTCAAATGACAGCAATATACAATGGGAGTAGAAAAACAAATTAACTACATGTAGGGCGACGGCACTGCAGGAGACAGTGATGAATCCATTTACAAATGAGCTAACTGTAAACGAACGCATAGATGAACTGAGTGTAAGGACATAACCTGCAGTAATGTTGCCAACAGCCAAGCAGTAGCTGTCAAAGCGGTCCCTTCTTATAGTAATCTCTGTATAACCCGAGGGTATATGGATTCAGGACATGAAAGCATATGCAGGGCCTGTGAGGACCTTGCGTGCGCGATACGTTCTCGAAAAATGCACATAAAAATTTCTTTTATTCTTAATAACTTCATTTCTTAATAATTTCAATAAAAGATAACTCATAACGTTAAAGAAATGATTTATTTCAATAACTATTTAAAAGCCCTGCAAGTACATTGACGTGATACAATGAAAATTTCAGAACCCACTTATCTAACTCTGAGAGCTTTTCCTTTGACAGTGACTAAAATAAAAGTAAAAAGATAGAAGAAAAATTACACGGACACGCTCTCGTAAATGTATCTGGGCAGAGTAAAAAGCGAAAAAAGGACGTTAGGGCCTTGGAGTCCCTGCAAATGCATCCTAGGTTTAGTTGCGTGAAGTGAATGTTTTTTTTTTCATGGCCTCGATTGATATTTTTGCCTAGACCGTAGGTCAAGGGAAAATAATTCAGTCGAAACCAGAAAAAAACGCCCATTTTGCACACGAAATATGAACAACATTCTTTTTACAAATGTATAAAAATTATAGTACCAGAAAAAGGTTGTAATCTTATATTGAAATAAGGTGTATGAAGGGAAAATCAAAGGTCCTTGAATACGGAAGTGTTACAGAGGTATACGTCTGTTTACTTTGTTGCATGAAGTACTTTTTCCACGGTTACAAGACAGTTGTCTTGGCAATCGTCTTTTTAATGAATACTTTAAAAAATTATCTACTTCCTGTGTGGATAGCTATGTGTAGAATCCGCCTTTTTATTCAGTTGTAGAAAAACTACTTTTTAGACAGCCTCTAGTAAAAGTTATGGCAAGCAGCGTACGTGAAATTCAATTTGTAGCTTTAGTTCTAAAGTGATAGATGAACAAATGTTCATAGAAAAGTGTGACTGCAACAAAGAAAACAAAATTCTTCTGTCTGACCGCATCAACTACTACTGACCTCAATGTACTATAGTACACAATTAAGTGATTTGTGTACTTGAATCAAAATAAAATTTCAATCAGTGACGCTGCCTAAAAATACTGTTTGACAAACGTGGGAAAAGTGATTTTATTTTCCTTATTTTGCAATTCTAAGGGATTGCATCACTCACCTTGCAACCTTTCGTTCTCGCAAAATAAAACGCTACTTTTACTACTTTCGTAAAAATGTATTACTGGAACCTTAGTAATCGCGAATTTATATAATCTTCGTGTATATGGATGTATAGATGGATATATGGTGTGATTGTAAGAGTTCATGTTTTTATGTCAAGAAAAAAGTGGTCACTATTCATCCTGTTTAAAAAATGTAATGAACAAACTACATAGTGTAATATAGTTTCTAAAGAGTGAAACCAACTGTGGGCCTGTTGGAACCAGTCATTAATAAATAGTCTACATAAATAATACTCATAAATTTGATATCTCGTATAAAGCATTTGATAGAGAAATTTATCTTATATAATTCCATGACCACACCTGAAGTTTCACAGACCTGGGGGACCTAGATTCGAGTTCCGAGGGCAATGGAATTTTGACAGCCGCAGTACCAACAATAAATAATACCGCGGGGGGGATAAATTCTTTAGTTATTTAAATATTTAATATATGTAACTATTTAATTTTATTTTTGAATGACGATGAATTTTTGCAAATTACCTGTTCTGGCCTTCATTAGCACTCGTTTGTTGTCGGAACTTAAGAGCCACAAATGACGCATATTTTACATTTCTGTGCTTACCCAAAGATCCGGAAGTGATGATGCGGGATGCGGTCGGTGAGAAGCAATCCTAGGTGGTCTAGAATGAATTGATGAACGCATTATCAGGCTCATTATAGTAGAGGAGAAAGAAGAAAGTCGTTACATCTCTAATACATTGTATGACTCCAATGCATGACATTACCCGATCAGCCAAAATAAAACCCCATCATCCTCATCATCTTTGTTGATCTCGGAGTATCTTATCCTTTGTTTCAAACAACTTTCCTCATTTCTTTGCGCTCAGTTTATGCGCTTTTCACCTCTCGGTGAAATAGCAAAATAATTAGTTTACGAGTTAACATTACTTTTTTATGATTTGCAATAATTATTTAAAATTTACGATTTTTAATATTGAATAATTAAAATTATTTTTTTAAATAAAGTTCCAGCTAAATTCTTGAAACTTGGTAGATGTTTGGGTGCAAGGTACCAACGGAATAATTTTATGATTAAAAATTAAAATATCATTAATTAAATGGATCGAACTATTCTCTTACTGCGCTGCCCAACTATTCTGCTCTACGATTCTATGTCAAGCTTTTTATTCATTGGTCCATTCATCTCTCAATGCATTTAAGGGTTCTACGTTCTACTACTCGCGTACTAATTTTCATGAGAATACGAATCGTACCGTATCTTATCAAGAACGTAGCATGTGGCATTGAAAATACTTCTGCAAGTTAGTCAAGACATTCGGAGTGCTTTCGATAATTATGCCAAAACGTTGTTTAGAACAATAATTTAAGTATTATGCGTGTTTCTAAAACAAATTTTAACATTAACTTAAGTAAAATGAAGGTTTCTTCCTTCCTATAAAAAAGCACACTTTCTTTTAAAATTAAAATATTTTTCAATGAAAAAATAAGATTTTCAAATTGGAAGAAAATTTGCAAAAAATGCTAATTAGGTATAAGTAAAAATGTTACTTTGATATTACTTACGTTGGTTTAATGAAAATTAAATCATCTACACTCAATGAAAATTAATTCGATTTAACAATAGGGTTTCTCTTTAATACATTCGGTTATTCTTTGACAAGTCTATTTATTTTTATGCGGGATACATAATAAATTTTTGGAAACAAATTTTGAAAAACTGAAACTGAAAGTTGGCTTATTGAAAATGTAAAAATAATTCATAATGATATAGCATAATTTGGGAACTCCAATTCATTTAGATCGTTTAGAACTCTAGACTCCGTCGTCTTCACAAAAGAAAGATCGATTTGGTCATTGTCAACTTTATTCAGATAAACCGATTTCCCTACCTTGGCCACGTCGTCAGATCTGCAGCAGTGTTGACTCCCACAAACGGCAAATTTAATGATCACGACCAAGACTTCGAAACGGTTTATCTTAATCTAGATAGTTGAAAATGACCAAATAGTACTGTTTCTTCCCTTCTGACAGCCTTGAGCTCACCGCTGTATCGATCGCCTTCAGGCAGTTGCGGGTCTCGGATGATTTGGTCTTTCAGAGCGCAGATGGAACCGCTGGAGCTCGATCAGGTGACGCGGGGACGCCCAACCGCTGGCGCGGGGGCCCTGCGCGGCTCCAGACACAGTGGCCTGCTGCCAGCAAGGTTGGTGCCGAGTTTGTGAAGCATTCTCCGTCAGATCCTCCTATTTCGCACTTGCGCAGGTTATTAAGCTCAAAAACAAGACACTGGACGAACATTGCGCCATTTCTCACGTGCGCAGATTGTTAAGCTAAAAAACAAGACACTCTGTACGGACATTCGGATACCTTTTCATCCTGATATCTAAATGCTTCCACAAATGAAGTTAATTCGAAATTACGATTAATAATATGAAGAGAGGCAGCTTGTTATCTGTGGAAAAACACTTAACGAATGTAGTAATTGAATTAGTAGCAGAGCAATGCGAATATAATTTATTGGGAATAATAAAGCTTATTACGATTTTTATATGTAATGTGAATATATAATAAAACATTATTTTATTGTTTGATCACTCAAAAAATTTGATTATTACGTGTTGATATTTTTTTAGTTAAGAGGAATACATTTAGATCCATTTAAATGAGAGTATTATTTACGTTCACACGCTCCTAATAGATGCTGAGTCAGAAATGTTAGGGAGCAAACATGTTTGTCGTGTAAGTATATAAACGTATGTCAATATTCTCGAGTCCATCAACTCAAATAGTTTAAAAATTATAAAACTTCATGAATGGTCAGGTAATATCTTTTATTGTATGTTACCATAATCAATGTCTGAATAAGCCATAACTTCACTCATGCTTACATGTCCGCGATGTACAAAATGTGTGACCACTGTATAAACAATGTCAAACATTTCCTTTAACTTGTAATCATTTCCAGACATAAATATTTGCGTTGCGATTGTTTAGGAGGCTGTAACTAGAGCCAGCTTCATTTCACATTCTAGCAGTTGCCCCAGGAGTAGATTAATACATAAGCAGGCTACGCACGTGCTTAGGACCCTTGCTGGAAAGTGGAACACCCCCCCCCAATATTTTTTGAACAAAATGTTATAATAGCTCATTAATACGTAATAGTATTGTTAACGATTTCATTATAATAATAAAAAGTAATAAATTTAATTTCGATTTTAAAAAATAGAAAAAATGTTTTTGAAAAACACTGCAGTACAATATGATGGGCAAATAAGATTTGTAAATTGAATTAATTTAATTTCAAATTATGTAGTCACAGAAGTTAAATATTTCAATAAACGGGGGAAGTTAAATATTTCAATTAGGGGGACCCCAATTTTGGTTATCTTTAGGATCCTCGAAGATATACATATATTCGGCCTGGTTCCTCCAAAGACTCATTTCATCAGTTACACCATCACTCGAGTTTGTTAATGGTAACAGAGAACTTGATGGTGCCTTCCTCGTCCACGAAGGACAGGGCCTGCTGGTAGGACATGTCGAGGCAGCGTCCGCTCTCCACGATGGAGCCGACGGACGAGTAGTCGGGCAGGGTGGTGCACGTCAGCTCCAGGCGGCGGTCCTTGTCCTCGTCGGTGAAGGCGAAGCGGAACTCGTACTTGAGCGAGTCCTGGTCGTAGCCGATGTGCTGCACGAACCAGCACACGCGCAGTCGCTCCGGGTCCTGCGCAGCGCAGTACCAGAACAGCTCCCCGAACGCCGAGATCAGCTGGAAGTCCTCCATTTTCACCAGCAGGTTGGGCGACCACCGCCATTTTGTCGTCTCCTGGGCGGAATGGAACGGGAGAAATCCGAAATGTTGTAGTTTTCAAGTTTTGTAAAAATCATTATGTTTTATTAAGTTGGAAAATACGTGTTTCTGCCGTATAGGAGTGTGTTTGAGATTATTATTATTAACGGCTTTTTTATGTCACAAGTTAGTATATCATCCAATAGTTAGTACGTCATCCAAAGGATATACAACAAAATGCCAAAGAAATGTAAATCTTGTTTCTAGCTTACGAAGCATCCTCAGTACGCCAAACACGGCTATAATCAATGCACGAACGAATGATGAAACAACACAAGATAACGAACAGTTTGAGGCACAGCAAAGATAAACACTTAGGCCAGACATCGACTGTTTTGAGTGTATCTGTACACGAAGGGCGAACATTTAATGCAATATTTTCAAGAGTGAATAACACAATCCGAAAGCAATACAGCTCATAAGAAAAAGTAGGAAGGGATAAATAGCCCTAAGATATATTAAAAACAAATTGTCATTTCGCAATCTACATCAGGCTGCAAAGTGACTGGTACATTGCTTGTATATTAAAACCGATTTCCTGATTAAACACAAACCCCATTTTTAAATATATTAAAATTCAACGATATTAATACTTAAACAAAATTCGCAAGGAGAACATCACGTGTCAATATAATTTTATTTATCATCGTATTTTTCACTTAATATGATTTTTTAAATGCTCTATCATTGCATATTCATTGCATTTTTGGGTGTAGCTAAAACATTTATAGTTTTTTCCACAATTATGTAGAGAATGAAGTTAGTTTTAGAGTTAATGGAAGAAAACTTAAATTTCTTTTAGAACACTTTTGCAGTTTTTGAGACGGGCTATGATACCGGAGAGTCTTTAAGATTGAGACCAACTACTGAATTCAAATTTGTTGAAATCTGTGTAATTGTCTACAGTAAACTGCTGACTGAATCAAGGTGACTGAATCCATATTGCCAAGATTTTAAGATAACGTACTCTTCAAAGTAATGCTCAGTACAGTACAGTACGTGTATACTTTATTGATTTTTATATTCCTCTTATTCTCTGAGTCTTGGCTAACCATTTTCATTTTCAGGGGAAGAATAAAAACACACAAATAATAATAATAATAATAATAATAATAATAATAATAATAAAATTTCAAGCTCCTAAAATCAAAATTTGAGCCAGTGTCCTTTTACGTCATCCGGATCATGGCTGTCGGATGGTGTCCAATATTCTTTATTTTGCAATCCAATCGCAGCAATAGTATTTGGAAATAAAATTAAGTAATGAATGAATCATGCTGACTTATAACAATTTATTATGAAAAGTAAATATGAGTTAGTTTTTCTAGCAAGAATCCACTTATGCGTACAGACAAAATAATATTTTAGTTAGAAATGTATGAATGTATTTCACGAATTCATTTCATGAAAGCATTTGCACAAATGTTACACTAAAGTTTGCAAAAAATATATGTTTGAGAGAAGAACAAACTACACCAACAAAAACAAAAGGCAACGTCAAAAGAAAGAAATATCTCATGATTTGAGACATTTTTTTCAAATCTTTATTTGTGCGCCTTAGATACAATGCATAAAAAGTATTTTGCTCGTTCGAGTATGAAGAAGAGGCTGATGTCTCTGAGAAATAGGATGAAAATACGAAGGCAGACGCTTAACGAGAAAATAGTATAAAATAAAACGATAATCGCGGAAAGTCTTTAGCAAAACCACAGAAAAACAACAGTTAAAGTCAAAGGGCCACAATCAATGAGCAAAAAACAAAAATGAAGAGTAAATCTCTAAAGGTGATATGTGGGAACGGATGAGAAAGTGAAATTGGAAATTGGTAGCTAGACAGTGCGTCTACTCGAATGAGAGAAAACAAAGCATGCAGGGTGGTAAAAGCATTAAGGTGATGAAAAGCGTGAGGGAAGAGAAGATTGTGAAAAGGGCACATGGGAGATAATAATGGTTCAGAAAGGTGTAGAGAGGCGTAGAAGGACATATAAAGGTGTAGAAAGAGCTCGAGGGAGGAGAATAAAGGTGAAAGAAGCAGTGGCGTAGCGTGACTCGCGCGTTTGGGGATGCTCAACAATAACACGAACTGAGGACATCGCGAACTGAATGTTCTCTAGAATCTATGTTATTGAAACAAATGTTACACTACTTCAACAGATTTATGTCAGGAGACTTCTTGAAAGCAAATTATGAAATAGCTCAGCTTTAGTTCTCATGCGCGATTGACAATATCACTTGTGAATTGATATATTTCGAACCAAAATAAACAGTAATATATATATATATATATATATATATATATATATATATATATATAAGTACGAATTCATTTTCTTAGATATTGAGAATTAGTAGACAAGCACTGTATCTACTGTTTGTGCCCATGACCAAGCACAGAATCACGAGTGAGGAAGAAAAATATTTCTGTGACAACCTCAAGTGTGCTGCGCTCTCGTGCTGGCCGTATGCTAGCTTTTCGGGACTCGAGAATCAAAGGGCAGGGGTGAAGAGGAGAGGGGAGAACCTCGCCGTCTGCGCATGCGTCACTGCTCGTCGCAATCTCGCGGCAGACGCTAGAAGCATTTTAGCGTCCAAGCAATCAGAGGCCAGCTTGTTTATCGTGCGGAATTCAATCATAGGAAATCATTTTAAAATTAATACAAAAAGTGTTTCGCCCAATGTGTTACACTCACTTGGAAGATTATCAATACAATATTTAGGCTTCTTTGATTAACATTTTACGTGGGGATGCTCAGCATCTTAGCGTCCCATGACGCTACGCCACTGGAAAGAAGAACCTCTAAGAGTAAATATAAAATTGTAAGCAGAGCTCGTGCGAGGGAATATGTAGTGTAGGCAGAGCTCAGGAAGAGAGTGTAAAAGCGCAAGCAGAGCTCGTGAAATGGAATGTAAAGGCGAAGGCAGAGGCCATGGAAGTGAGTATAAGGCGTAGGTAGATTTCGTGGAAAGGAGTGTAACGTTGAACGCAGAGTTCGTGGAAGGGAAGATAAAGATGTAGGCAGATCTCGTGATATGTAATGTAAATATGTAGGTAGAGCTCTTGGGAGGAAATATAAGATTCTGACTAATCTTGTGTGAGGGAATATAAAAGTACAGTCAAATCGTGAGAGGGAGAGTGGGGGTATATGAAGAGCACGTGGGAGTATACTCTTGCACAGAACATCGTGTTAGTGGGTACTCACAGGAGAGCGTACAACATCAAACATGAGCACAGAAAAACACGAGTGGGCACGGGAATCACCAGAACATTCAACCTTGTCCCCAACCCACAGGAAAAGCAAGACGACTCGTCGGGGCACAAGAGCGAGCGGCTCACCTGCGGCGAGTAGTAGCGCGGGTGCATGGCCGCCACGTGCTCCTCCAGGTCCACGCGCCGCCCCTCCCACTTGCAGGGCACGCCGCTCGCGATGTTGATGAGGCAGTTGTACACGCGGAACGGGCAGCGCGGCTCGTGGAACTCCAGCTCGTCGTTGGGCACCTGCACGCACACACGCACACACACACACACGCCTCAGTGGCCTCCACCGCATGTCTCTCAACGAAATGTTTCTCAACGAATTTTCTCTCAACGAGAAAGGTCTCTCAACGAGAAAGGTCTCTCAACGAGAAAGGTCTCTCAACGAGAAATGTCTCTCAACGAGAAATGTCTCTCAGCGAGAAAGGTCTCTCAACGAGAAAGGTCTCTCAACGAGAAAGGTCTCTCAACGAGAAAGGTCTCTCAACGAGAAAGGTCTCTCAACGAGAAAGGTCTCTCAACGAGAAAGGTCTCTCAACGAGAAAGGTCTCTCAACGAGAAAGGTCTCTCAACGAGAAAGGTCTCTCAACGAGAAAGGTCTCTCAACGAGAAAGGTCTCTCAACGAGAAAGGTCTCTCAACGAGAAAGGTCTCTCAACGAGAAATGTCTCTCAACGAGAAAGGTCTCTCAACGAGAAATGTCTCTCAACGAGAAAGGTCTCTCAACGAGAAAGGTCTCTCAACGAGAAAGGTCTCTCAACGAGAAAGGTCTCTCAACGAGAAAGGTCTCTCAACGAGAAAGGTCTCTCAACGAGAAAGGTCTCTCAACGAGAAAGGTCTCTCAACGAGAAAGGTCTCTCAACGAGAAAGGTCTCTCAACGAGAAAGGTCTCTCAACGAGAAAGGTCTCTCAACGAGAAAGGTCTCTCAACGAGAAAGGTCTCTCAACGAGAAAGGTCTCTCAACGAGAAAGGTCTCTCAACGAGAAAGGTCTCTCAACGAGAAAGGTCTCTCAACGAGAAAGGTCTCTCAACGAGAAAGGTCTCTCAACGAGAAAGGTCTCTCAACGAGAAAGGTCTCTCAACGAGAAAGGTCTCTCAACGAGAAAGGTCTCTCAACGAGAAATGTCTCTCAACGAGAAAGGTCTCTCAATGAGAAATGTCTCTCAACGAGAAAGGTCTCTCAATGAGAAATGTCTCTCAACGAAACTTCACTCTTAATTGGCCCCAATTAACGTTTTCTGTTCAGCGGTATTTGTATTGCACGCGACTGACGTTTACAAATCTCGCAGCGCGGGACGAGGGACGAGAATACCATTACATCTCACCACCAAACCAGCGTATAGATTGATAAATAACATTCGTCCGTATGGTGAGTTTTTCTTTATCTCACGCCACTTGAGCTACGTTTTTGAAATAGTTGCAACGGCCCGGTCCACATGACCGGAAAGAACTCACAATGTGCAGATGACCTGACTGGACGTCGAGTGAAGTTTCGTAAAACTAAACTATGGGGTTTAGGTCTCGAAACATCGGGCGCAAGCAATACGCTCGAAGCTGTTCAGCATCGAAGATGTAGAGATCTTCCATAATGGATTTTGCTACGTTCCTTTGCTCTTCATGTGATGGCGCAAGCCGTAATACATTGCAACAGGATTGTAATTTCTAGGGAGAAAAACGGTATTAGAATTTTGCTAAAAGCCTTGAGGTTCTTTTATGTGCCACATAATATGCAACATGGATCAACCAGTTATATCGTAGAACTCTGGTTTACCGGATTAATTAGAACCAGACCCGCTCCGTATAATTGGATAAACTATGAAAAAAAATAATTTCTTTAAAAAAAAGTTAAATTTGTGTATACGGAGATATTTTATTAAAACAGGCACTACAATATTATTTTTAAATACTTTATTAACATATATTAAAGTACATATGTGTATACATGTATGTACTGTAAAACTTGCTACATGCGGAATCATAAGGGACCAGTATTTTTTCCGTATTGGACAAGATTCCGCCTTATGCAATCTAATACTGTAAAATTTATATTTTGCAGGATAGCGATGTGTGTTCACATAAAATAGATTTCCGCATTATACACGTTCCGCATTTAGCACGTTTTACTATATATAAGTATATATTGTTCGCTGGAAGATTTCGTCTTAATGAAGTAATGCGGATAATTCGCGATCCGGATTGTTAGATTTCTGATGATTGGAGCTATATAATGCTTCCCTCTCAAATGAAAACGCACGAAGAAGTTTTTTTCCCAAACAAATCCAGGACTTCCAGCTGATACTTTAACAATTTCAAAATTGAAACCGCCCACAAAGAACAATCGGAGCCAAAAACGAACACGACAAGAAATATTGAACTAAACTAAAGGTCTCGAAAAGTGAAATGAGCGAATTCAAAAATTAAAATTTACAAAATAGAGAATCTTAAACTTAAAAACGCTTTAAAGAAAGCATGAAGAACATGTCAAGAAAGCTACTCCATCACATTAATTCAAACCTAAAACACCATACAATTAATAACTAAATACATTATCGATATTATTTGTTGCAGGATCTATTGATTGTGCTTGAGGACTGGGTATTCATAATACTGAAGAGAAATGTATCTATGTGTGAACGCCTATGTTTTATTCACAGGCCGTGATCACGGAGACAAATAAAAGGATTTAACGCGTGCGCCGGACATTTGTGACACGACTCTCATCTCTTTAGCATTCATTTCAATGCTCCAGTTCTAAAGCTTTTCGGTCACCAAATTTGAATCCAAATTAGAATATTTTCCGCTTGTCAAAACATTCACATAATACTTTACACCATCGCTATTTGCAGTAACGCAGACTAGCATTAAATTTTTCGAGTGATACGAAATTATCTCCGTATCAGAACTCATTGGAATTGTGTGAAAATCTGCTGTCGCATTAAACTACATTCATCACTCAAAAACATGTAGGATGAACCGTGCTTATTAATCCTTATGGTTGTATTGAAATTCTGAACAAACTTGAAGTGGTCCAAATGGGTTAAACCAGTAAAACTGTTTGATAAAATCAATGAGACTTACTTCCAAAATAAAACGAAACACAGTATTATAGAAATCTTTAAAAAAAGGCGTTTATAGTAATGTATAGGAGCGTATTATAGTAACGCTTGAAAGGAAAACTGTCGTTCTAAGCACAGCAGTATCAAGTATAGCCAAAAGTAAATTAAAGAACTTATCAAACTAAACAATAACTACAAACATATATATTGAGGTTTGAAAACCTAAGTTTGCCCCCAAGTTGCTCCAAAAATTATTTTTTGGCATGAGCTGCATATGATAGAAGCTGTGAAAATCGATATAATAAACATTTAGCGAGCAAGGAATTTTGGTAGTCAATACAGGACAGTAGAAATGATGTATACGAAACAAAATTAGGTAAGAACTGTTTAATAATGTTTCTAGCCATTCACCCTGATTTTTTTTGTTATTTAAGGTCGCATCAACTACTCGGTCATTAACGGCAACTATTGGGTGTAACGTTATAACATGATGATGACACATATGGTGATGATAGGGGGGTGAAAGGACGAACACATACAACCATGCCCAAGGCGGGACTCGAACCCGCGACCTCACGGTCCAAGACCACTACATCACTACTGCTTTAGCGATCTCGGCCACGGGGGCGACTCATCCTGAAATTGTTTTACTCCTTTCATGTTGCACGAACCGCATTGAAGAAAACGTTAATCATCTCACGTCAACCTCCCCAACGCGCTGGATTCAGGGCATCGTGCGTAAGAAAATGCACTGCAGTTGAAGACAGTCCCTTCACTCTCCTCTTCACTCCCTTAATCTCCTCTGTGGACGCCCCGCCGCACACTATATTCCGATTTAACCTTCCAGCGGGCGCTGTCGTAAATTTTACTACAATAGCAGATTTTTTTGATTTGCTGTCAACTCGTTGTTGTTGTTGTTGTTAAAGACTTCTGCGTTCTTGGTATTCCTTACAGGTATCTTTAGTGATGCATTCCTGCAGCCACTGTTTAGTTTGTACGCTATATTCAGTTTTTGTAACGCTCTATCCGGGATAAGTGCATAGTGACGTAAACTTTACGCTGCGCGCCGGCTGTTGTGCTAAAATATTGTATAATAATTTGGCCTAATCGAAAGTTTCTGTAAAATGTACTTATAAAGAATTCATGTGAACGAAAATCAGAATATTCGTCAAGAGCTGTCTGATCGGAGGAAGATCATGAATTGGATAGTGACAGTAAACGAATGTTGAAAATATAGACGAGCATCAGAACGATACTGGATCGGAACAAGATCTTTTTTATACTAAATACGAACATTTATCAATGGATATATTTTTTGGTAGTAAGTATCATTCTTAGATATTATAATGCGACATAAAATTCCATTGTTCTATAATTTCTTTGATTTTTTCAAGAGACATTGAATGTCGTAAACTTTACGACACGCGCCTGCTGATGTGAACATTTTACGCGCGCCCGCTGGAAGGTTTAACAGAGTGGTATTTCAAGATCTTGACCTGAACGGAGAGAAGAACACTGTCATCCGATCGAGAGCTACATTTACAAGTTAACTTTTTTTATATTAGAGCTCTTGTTTGGATGGCAAGGTTCCCATCTCTATCCAGCTCGTAATGTTGAAGTCTCATTGTGTCTACACTGGAGTATACTCTCCGAATTTAGTCTTCCCTAACTGAGCTTCAAGCCAGCATCATTATGCGAATTGTTTAACTACGCTGAAGTGAAGTCATAGAAGTTAAGCAACACAAGACACTAAGAACTCCTAGATCGCTGACTGTCTGGGAACCCTCGTTAGTAATGGTTCCGAGCCCCTGGCCGAATGATAAAAGGCACTGACTGACTAAGAGAAGGCACTGAAGAGCTAACGGACGTGTAAAATCGCAACAAAATAAAAAACGTTTTGCACATGGTCCCACTGAAAATTACGTGCCCGCGACTGCCCTGAGCGACGGCCCTAGGATCACTGTTTTAAGCAAACCTATAGGCTTACTTTTCCTCCACGACGCAGATTATATCCACTGCATAAATACAGAATTTTTGACCGAGGAACAAATATTGTGGAATAGTTTCTAGTAATTTCTCATTCATTACTTCCAAGTTTCTTCCCTTTCCAGAAGTGAAACAGAAGTACTGTGCATGGTCCCGGAGGCAAGTCTCGTGATTGCAACTGCTCCGCATCTCTAACCGAAAGACTCAGCGATTCGAGTCCCCACTGCAGATGATTACCCACATAGCTAGATCGAATTCAAACTCTGTCCGGAGGAGAGTTCTGCGGCGGCTGCTCTGATGGATACCAGAAGAATGACGGTGCAGTACCCTAGCAAACATGCCACGGAGCACGCACATCTTTCATTCCACTCCCCTGTCATTCCCCTTAACCACACACACACACGCGTTCATGTGTTATACTACAAGGCATTCTGATAAAAAGACAATTTGGTATCACTCAAAAAATTGAAAACAAATCTGCAATAGTATTCCCGGACACGACCACATCACTTGCGTGACCAATGACAAAAGTAGCAGACGCGCCCGGAAAAATTACGTCGCCCGACCCAACGGACAGTTGACAGTCCCCGCGTGTGTCACTTGACAATCCCCACGGACTGTATCCGCGGCCAGACCAAGAAGACAGTTGACAGTCCCCGCGTGTGTCAGTTGACAATCCCCACGGACAGTATCCGCGGCCAGTCCAAGAGAACAGTTGACAGTCCCCGCGGTTGTCAGTATCCCCGCGTGTGTCAGTTGACAGTCAGAGCGGAGAGTTGACAGCGCGCGAGCGCGTTATCTACCTGTCGCGCGCAGCCGGCGTGCGCGTGCACGCACGGGAAGAGCAGCTTGCGCGCCATGTCCTCGGCGACGGCGTTGCGGATGCCCGAGAGGCGCGCGCTGCACACGGGGCAGCGGTGCTGGTGCGCGCGCCGCCGGCAGAACTTGCAGATGTTGTGGCCGCGCTTGCACTGCTCGATGGGCGCCACCATGTAGTGCGCGCACGCCGCGCACACCAGCGACGCCACCAGGTCCTCGTTGTACACGCTCTGCCGCCCCACCGTGGAGCCCGGCGACGGCGGCCCCGCGCGCTCCGCGCCCGCGCCCGCGCCCGCGCCCGCGCCCTCGCCCTCCAACTCTGCGCACAGCGCGCGCGATCACTTGCAGCTCTCCACCTCGCAAAGGGAGGTCCACCTTGCAAAGGGTCTACCTCGCAAAGGGTCCACCTCGCAAAGGGTCCACCTCGCAAAGGGTCCACCTCGCAAAGGGTCCACCTCGCAAAGGGTCCTTTTCGCAAAGAGTCCACCTCGCAAAGAGGTCACCTTGCAAAGAGGCCACCTCGCCAAGAGGACACCTCGCAAAGAGTCCACCTCGTAAACGTTCCTCCTCGCAAAGTAACAACACACCTCCCGAGAAATAACATACCCAACACATACGGGACAAACGATTAGAGTAATTCACCCAACCGAAAACGCCAACCAATCACAAGATGAATAAACTTTTATTAAAAATAAGTTTGCTGAGAAACGATTCGCTTCTATGAAACTAATTATCGATATATTCTAATGCATACTGCAGAAGGAAACTGGAATCCATAAACACACTGCAAGATGAAGATAAAATCTTCTTTGTTCGGATATACACGAAGGAAAAAATTCTTGATTGATGGATTGGGGAACTAATAACGACAACTAAGAATCGAAATGGAGCGACAAAGATATATGTCCCCTGCGATTAATTTTCAGGAACAGCAACTATGTTTCGGGACATCTTACCTCCGGAGTTTATTTGCTACGCTTTGTGTTTTAGCAAACTGGGGCATTTGGTCAGTAATGTCCTATGAGAAGAGGCTGCAGAGAAATTATGACAACACGCAAAATACTTTGTGCGAATATTCGGGCCTCTGAGGAAAATACTTTAGAAGATTGATTAGTGATTCAGGGCGCGTCAACTGCTATGGTCAATTGTTCCGTAAGGGTAGTGCATTTTTTCTCGGGATGTGACGGTGATCTTTCTTCATTGGATGGTGAGATCCGGCGCCGACGTACTTATGGACTAGCAGGGTTTGCTGCAATCAAAGGGGCTCCGCCCCAGCCGGGACAAGCTCTCAGCTCCAGACCGGTCTCCCGGCATGTGTGTTAGTGTGGTACATGTTAGTGTGTATGTAAGTAAGGGGTGAGGATAGGACACGGAAGGGAAAGGAAATATCGCGCGCGGTCTGTGGCCCGTTTGTTAGGTTACTGCTCTGGCATTCGCCTGTTATTGATCGGAGAAACCACAGAAAACTACCGATCAGAGACTTTAGGGAACTAATAATTATTTTACATGATGGTAATGTTTACCTTTGAAACGACTCAGCCTGTATTTTGCACAAGTAATGTTTGAACAGACAAAAAAACGTATCCGAAAAGTGTTGAAACTAAGGAAACTAATATGGCTGACATTTTTTTTTCAAGTAGCTGATTACTATATCCAATTTGGTTGTTGCTAGCATGGTTAGAAATTAGTGAATTTAGTGAACACATATGCGAACACTTACTCATTCACGCGCGCGACCACGCAAACACACACACGCACAAGCACACACACACACACTTTATGTCCTTTTCCGCCTCCTTTTCAAATACAAGCACTATTTATTTCACTGAAATCATGGTTACATTTTGTTTTGGGACACTGACATTGTTTATGGCTTGCATACTATTCATTTTATAAAATGTATGGAGAGAATTCTAGCCGGAGGCTTCTCGTATCGATAGTTTTGCATGTTATCTCTGGCCAGTACCAAACGAACGCAGGAACAGACATTAACAAACGAGGCCCGAACATCGCGTTATCTTCTTTTTCTCATTCTTTTCCCCTCGTCCCTCCTTACTTACACGTTTACACACATTGCACTACCACATGACAGAAGACTATTAGGGAACTTAGAACTTGTCTCGACTTGGAAAATGCCTTGGGAGATACCTTGGGAAGTTATCTGAAAGGGGGCAAATCCCACAAGTGTAAGTCAGCGCCGGATCTTACGAGGGTGGAACATCAACACTTTCTGGGATATAACATGCACTACAATTATATAATTAATCGTCACAGTAGTTTACGCGCCCGGAAACAGTAATCAATTCACGGAAGAAAAACACGAAAGGTAACGTGAATTCATATTTTCTTACCGGCTGATGTTTGGCGGAAGGAACGGCGAAGAAACGTGGACCCAAAGGGCACAATAGGTTCTCTGTTTTCTGAATATCCTGAAATTGAGTGTAACATTTAATTATTGAAATTCATTTCTTTTGGGTTAATCTTCAGATCATTGCTCAATTCTTACCATTGTTTCTGTCATATCGAAGAGCGCTGGTCTCAAAAGAACCCACGGACTTAGGTCTGTCTCGATCTGAAATATTTTTGCAGTTCAAGGAAAAATTTCCAGATATCTCTTAGCTCATTTATCGTTTTGACATTACTCTGCTCTTCAATAAAGTCATGAAATCGTAAGGTTTCCTTCCCATAAGAATAATTTACGAGTTTTATTTTATAAAAGCTAAAATTGTAGCCTTATTTTGAGTAATATTCCACATCTTTGGTGGTTTAATTCTCTGGTTGATCTTGTAGTTAATTGATAAGAAATGTTCAAAGTCAAGAAACAACTCGTTTTTGAAGTGTTACATTTTTCCATTCTGAGTGTTTGATATAACGGGTATAACTCAGGGGCAAAACTCATTTTAAAGATATTTTACAATGAAAAGTTGAACTTATTCTATGTTTTTAAGGTCTTAAAACAAGAAAACAAAAATAAATCGTGCATGGTATTTTATAATGTAAATTGAAATTAATATTTTCTAAAATATGTATTTCTTTTTCTTGTTTTCGTCGATTCAAGACGTGTTCGAGTGGTCACATTCAATCTTTTGAACAAAATGTAGTGTCTACTATATTCTTAATTTAAGGGTTATTCATTATTTACTGAAAAATGGAAAAAAATGTTACGCCACCTTAGCTAAATTGAAAATTTACAGAATGTAACTTGTGAAAGCAAGATACTCATTAAAAACTCATAGACAATTTTTATCCACAGTACTCATTTTATAAATAGATTGATTCTAATAATGTAAAACAAACGTGTATTCCTTTCAATGCCATAATGCCTTTCTTTTGTATTGAAAACATTGTTACTGAGGTACATTTGCTGAATGCACATATTTCACGCCGCCAAACATGCCATTCTACAGTCATATATATAAGCTCTCTCGAAAGAGTTTCATTGAAATACCTAATGTTACATTTCTTAAATTTTTATTGCATATGTTATAACCAGCAGATCGTTAACATGTATATTTCATGTTTTATATGGAAGGCTGAATACGCATGGACTAACAATAAAGACTGAATACATGTGAATACGCAACATTGGTTAGCAAATTGAGCAATTCATTCTCTACACTTGTGAAAGCGAATCCATTACCTGGAAACGTTGAGTATCAACGCATGCCTTTGCATTTCTCATCCGTGGTCCAAGGTCATAGCACTTGTGCCTTCAATTATGCAGATTTTAATTTTTAAAAGACTAAGACTTTGCAATTGTCATTAATCATACTGTTAAGCAATGCATTTGAAATAAAGATAACCTGGGTTTGTAAGTTCCTTCATACAACAGTTATAACCCAGAAGGAAATATAACTTATTTGAAGTAACTTTATGAAGACACATTTCAATTATTTTTATCCAAATCTCACACGACGTCAACGATTATCTAAATGTATTCTTCCTTTGACCTACCAGTTGAAATATTAAAAAGATAACTTTTAGAATGTTTCATCGACATCTCGACAACTCGTAAACAAAATAAATTGCTTTATTTAATTGAGAAGAACCACAAAGAGTTGCAAGAGCTTCAAATTATGGTGTAACACAATTGTATCTCAAAAGCCCGTAACCAGGTTTCTTCTAAGGTCTTTTCCCACCCATAGTTAGTTTTTCCTCCACAATGATCGCAATTCAAATCATATAACTCAAACCATATAATGAAATAAGTGGCATAAAACACCCATGGGCGCTTTGGTTTTGCATGCTCAGATCAAATTGCAAAATTAAAATGAAACATTTCGTTTTCTTTGAACGTAGAGGAAACTCAACTCGAAAAATAGTTTCTCCCAAACGTTGTTATACAAGTTGACAAATGTTAGGATTTTATTGTTTATTAACACTATTGTTCTTAACCATTTTCATAATTTACTTTCAAACCTTTCTTTTTATAGATGTTTACTAAGGTAGGAATAATGTATGTTTGATCCGCATGATCTTAAAATGGAAGATCTACATCTCTCGAGAATAGAAACAGAGGGCTTTAAACATTTGATGCTAGCTCACCCTATACTTGGGTTTTTATTTCTTGGCACGTGGGGTGTTGTCTTCAGTATGAAATATCTCACGATATTTCGTGTCGTTTTCGGTCTTGCCGCTAGAAGTCGCATGATCGCGACTATATCGAGCACTGCTGGCAATCATGCGACTCCTAGCGGTACGACCTAAAACCTCGCGAAACACCGTGAGATATTCCATCCAGAAGACAAGACCCCACACGCCAAGAAATCAAAACCCAAGATTAATTCATGCTACAGAAATAGTTAAAAAATTTGAATTACTTCATTCTGATCTTTCTTCGCTTAGAAACTTGAATTTCATTACGCATATCATATAGCTTCTGTAATTTTTTAAGTTTATTTCCTAATAAAAAGTGTAGTTTTTCTGTAAAATTTGTTAAGTCAAAAGTATAATTGGTATATATAGCTAAAGTGCCAGGGCAAAATATCACAAATCTTTGTAATTCTAAATAGCCAACTTTCACAATCAGAAATACCTTTTCTAAGGCCGGACGTTATCGCAAGGTCAATACTTATCGCATTTTGATGCAGGGCGGAATATCAAAAATAAATATTTCACATATAAATTATCAATAAAAAGTTTTACAAAACGTTTCACTAAAATCAGAAGAAACTAGATTTCATGAAAGTTCTAGATCTTGAAGGACTTAAAGACTAAACGTATACGTTCTCCGCATCATCATTTTATTACAGAATTTAAAGAAATGAAATGTGAAGGTTTGTTTGAACCTTTATATTCCATTTTCTCAAATAAAGACCGATACTAAAATATACATCAAACGTTTATGTATCTTGGTAACTATCGATGTCCTACATTGCGCATAGAATTATAAAGAGCATAAAAAATTATTTCGAGAGTTGAGCATGGTTAAGGGAAGTTCCTCTGATTCTGAGAGAAACGTGCCATTACAATAATTTTATATATGTATAATATGTGTAAATCTTCACAGATATTTTGTATCAATCGCCGAAAACCAATAACGAAAATCTTTTATCATACGATTGGTACTATTCTTTATTGTGAAGAAGTAGCTTACAAGACCTTGTCAGATTGGAAAACTAATATTAAGGAGACAGTTTTTGACTCAATATCAGTATAAAACAATTCCTATCTGTTAATGTGTGCGTCGACAAGATTTTTTTAAAACGTTTTATATTTGCAACCAACAAGTTTTCATGTTTTTTATCAAGATTTTAGGACGTTTTATTCAATGGCGTTATACTGATATATTACGACTCGTGTGTTGTAAAGCATTATCACTTGATAAGGCATTGCATAGAACATCCAAAACGTCGAGTCATGTAAAAATTATTTTTGATTTAAAAAATACACTAAATATAAGTCTTCTATCAATCCCACAAGACCTCTCTTGATAAGGAATTGAACACCCGAAACGTCGTGTCACGAAACATAATTATTTAAAAAACATATCCACTGCACATAAGTTTGTTTTCAATCTCACCAGACTTTGTCGCTGCATAGAGGGTTGCGCATAACGCCCAAAAGGTCTTGAAATGAAAATAAGATACTATAATTAAAAATAAAAAAAATAACCACTGAACATGTTTGTTTTCAATCCCACGAGACCGTGTGGATGCTTCTTCACAATAATCTAATTCTTGGGGTTGTGGAACAAAACCTATACTATTCTCTACTCCGCTACACTATTGTCTAAAAGTAAGCGCGCGTTCGTGGCGGCATTGGCCGACCTCTTTCCATAGGCTTAGACTTGGCCGTGGCTTAGGTTTAGGCTTAGGCGAAGTTTATACTTAGGCGTAGACTTGGGGGTGTCCGGGGTCCGCTCAGTCTTGCCTAAGGCTAAGCCTAAGCCTACATGTAAACCACGCCTAAGCCTATGCCTACGGATGCGCCTAAGCCTAGGCATACGCCTAAGCCACGCCTAGGCCTAAACAGGAGCCTAAGCCATGCCTAGGCTACGACTAAGCTACGCCTAATCCTTAGCCCGAGCCAAAGCATACGCCAATGCACAATCCTATGCCTAAGCCTAAGCCTACGCATATGCCTAAGCCTAATCTTAGGCATACGTCTAAGCCAAGCCTAAGCCCAAGCTTACTCATATGTCTATGCATACACCTAAGCCATGCCTAAGCCTAAGCCACACCTAAGCCTACGAATATGCTTAAGCCACGCTTAAGTCTACACCGCCTAGGCGTAAGCTTACGCCTAAGCCTAAGAAACATTTAAGCATAAGCGTACACTTAAGCCTAAGCTTACGCCTAAGACCAAGCCTAGGCCTACGTCTAACACTAAGCCTAGGCCTACGCCTAAGCTTAAGTCTAAGCTTGAGCCTAAGACACGCCTAAACCTACGCCAAGCCTAAGCCTAAGCCTACGCCTATGCTTCCGGCTCCGCTTCCGCGCGCGTGCCTTACCACCCGCAGGGGCGCCCTTGTCGCGGTCCAGCAAGCGCGAGAGCGCCGAGCCGATGCGGTCGATCCGCGCGGAGACGACGCGCTTCAGCTTGGAGTTGCCGGGCTCCTTGCGGCGCTGCGACGGCTTCCGCAGCAGCACCGTGGTGCTCTGGTCACCAGACTCCAAGAACACCTCGTCCGCGGCCGCGTCGCCCTCCGCCGGCACTACCGACACCGTCCGGCACGTCAACCGGCGACGACTTCGGCGCATCCGACGTGGAGGAGCTTCTGGGCGCGTCCGCAGGCGGCGGCTGAGGAGAGTCGGAAGAAGGCTTTTCGGACGCTTTCCGACGGAGGAAGATGCGACAAGGTGGCTGAGCGCCTTTTCGAGGTCTCCGCTGGAGGAGATAAGCTGAAACTGGTTGAAGCGTCGTCCGGAGGCGTGTGCGGAGTGCTGGAAGAAGGCTTTTCCAGCGCGGCTGACGAAGGCGTGGGGTTACATCTGTCATTTGCAACGAGTCGGGAGGAGTCTGGAAGCTGCTGCTGGGGGTCGGGGACGAATCGCGAGACGTTTTGGATCCATTGTGTGAGTGGGCGTCGGAAAAGATGCGTGGAGGCTTTTCCGGGCCCGAAAAGGGTGATGGTGAACGTCGAAGAGTAGACGATTTGGAGGCTAAACAGAGTGTCGGGCGGCGGGGTGTCCGGGAGAGCCGAGGAGGGGTATCGGGTATTTCGTCCGATGAATTGGCGGACATGTCAAAATAACTCAAGATTACGTCGAAGTATTACGAAGGAAATTCAAAACTAATAGCAAAACAAAAATAGAAAGAGGCACTCTGGCGCCGACAAACAAGAAGTGGAAACGTGACTATGGAAGGAGAGTAGATGACACTAAATACAGCAGAATATCACAGTGGCACTGATGGACTTGGCGAGGAACGGCGGTAATACCGTCGGCATTGCGCTGCGGTGAGATAAGGCGAGATAAGAGGACGTGACTGAGGCATGGAGGTGCGGTCGAAGCTGATTAGACAGCGGCTGAACTGCCGAAGCGCCCGGTAAAGAGCCAGGACAAAGATGAGATAGAAAATTGCATAAAGTATATAAAACTTTTATCGTTAATATTTTAATAACAGAATAATGGCATAATTGAAGAATTACGTAACAATAAAAAGAACGTGTGACAGCCAAACAAACGTTTTGAGCTTCCGACACAGTCAGAACCCTTCGTTTGAGAAGCTTTACTTTCGTTCATGATGACACGCGTTTTACTGGTCAGCATGTGAAATTTCTTAAAAGAGCAAAGTACATTTAACAGTCATGTTATGTATATTATGCCAAGGATAGGGTACATCTAATCACTAGTCTACGAAAATTTTGTGTCTAATTTTTGTACATTTAACTTGGATTAAAATGTTTCCTGACAATACTTGAATGAAGTTGTAAATGTAAATCTACATACATTATTTAAAATTCGTGCGAATACAACACAATATCATTTCTAAACCACTATGACATTGATTCAACCGTAATTCAATTCAAAAACGCATAATAAATTGTGAAAAAAAATATTTCCTAAAAAATCTATGGTACATAGTGAAACAAGTAAATGTTCACGTCTGTTGTTTGATATCTTTGTATTAAAAATGTAAGTACGGAATCTGAAAATAATTCGAAATTTCATATTTTACAAACAAGTGTTGGAAGATTCTCTATCAGTTAGGTTTGCATCTCGTAAAACACAGTTTGCTTCGCTCACATCCAAATAATAATTATGGATAAATAATACAAAAAGTACTGTAATACATTAATGTAATCCATTTGAAGATATTTAAATACTTCAAACTTTCATAAGCATCTTTTATATGAAAATATTAATATTAACACTAATAGTTATTATTTAGAGAATAGTTAATAATAGTACAGTCATTACTGATAGTATAGTTTTAAAAGTGACATTACATTACATCACATGTAACTGCTTAAAATCGCAAAGTATGTACGGGAAACGCCCGTAGTTCCTCAGCAATGCCAATGTTGGAGTTCACACCGCGGGTGCAACAAAAAGGTGAAAACAGATCTCGTTTCAGATGCATTCACGGCACAAACGACTTGTTAATTCATTCAATCATCAGCAGTCCATCTGCACACAGTCGGATCACGGGGAGAGAGGATTCGGTCACCACACGTCATGTTGCACGAAGCTGCAGCACGAGGCAACGAGTCATTAATTTCACATCGCCCGTGAGAGATCTACATGGACATCACGTAACTGCGATACAACCGGTGGACATTAATGCGCATTGAAGACCCTCACATGTGGGTGATTCGCGGACCAGGAAATGATACGCGATTTCGGAAATACAATTTCGACAAACCCCAAGGGATTGCGTTGGATAAAATATTTGCCGATGTTCTCCCTCATAGTGACAATAAATATGACGTGAAATCCATTCCTTATTCTTTGATAATACTCTGTTCTTAATGATTATCATATCCCAGGGTTTATTTACAAATAGGCGTCGAAAGTAAATTTCTGGATATTAGAGTAAGAATACTGTACTGGTGGCTTCAATAAAACCACACTTATCACTTTCCCAAAACAGTAGCAAGCACACTTCTCAAGAAAAAGTAAAATAGTCTCCCACAACAGCGCAATAAATTAAATACTTCATAATACTAAACAAAAACAATCTCCACGAATACTGCAAAACAGTGTAATATATATTACAACAGTTCTTTCCATACCAAAAATACAAAAAAAGTTGCTGTTCCATAACGAAAAACATGTGAATAGGAAATAATTAATAGCTTTTTTGGATCCTTGGTGCCGCATGACCTCACTCTATCGTAAGTGGTAAAGCAATGTCTGTGATAATTCAGTCTGTATTCGCAATATGAGAATTAATGGAAAAAACAATCACATTTAGTATTTTTCATTCAAAATTGAAATTCGTTATTTTTGGACTTTTTTCAGAGGTCTGAGAATCTAACGAAACCATAGAAGCCTTTAAAAGGCCGCCAGTTGCTTACTTGTATTTCTGCACTCATTGGAAGTTAGTAATATAGATCACTATTTCTATTTTATTCATTATTTTTTCAAAAATGTATATAATAAAATGCTTTTACTGAAATATAAAATAATATATTGTAAATTAGTATTATTGATAGGTTTATACATACAAAAAGCAGTGCTGTCAATACATATTTCGTATTATTTCTAATATTAGTCTTAGATAAACCAGTTTATGTCCAAAAAAAATATGTTCAAGTTTCTGTGTAATTTGAAGGCAATCAAATAGTCTACAGAAGAGGCTGGTCAGAATTTTATATAATCTGAAAACGATTTTCCCCCTTATCCCGATCTCTTCAGCTCGTATCAGTTGCAATGACGTCCTAGGCGACCTCAAACATTATCTCACCTATTACACCAGCATACGTGAAAGATCTTAATATCATTTCGTGCTGCTCACCTGATAAACTTCTCCGCTCCCAAACAGGCAGCCGATCTGCCAGATAAGGAGATGTGTAATACTTAAAATGTAGCCTCCTCTTTCGAGTCGACAGTACATTAAGATAGTAAAATACGCACGGTTCGTGGAATTTGTGAGATACGAGATGCAAATATCCGTTGTTTTCCTTCGTGATCGAACGTGTGCTGAAGATAACTCAGCAATTACTTCATTCACCATTTATTCATCAAAAACGCGAAGTATGAACTTGGAAATTGGATTGGAAATAAAATGGAAATAACTACACTCGTCCAACGAGAAAGATCACTTTTTGACATTTTTCTTTCATAGGAAAGACTTCCTTAGTATTGGGAACTGGTGCTTCTGCCAAGTAGTAGAAAGAGAGAGCTGCGGGTTCATGTTTCAAAAATTTAACTATTTCTTAACTTACGGAGCATAGTGACTACGTTTGTCTGAAGTGCCGAACATTCTAAAATATAATTAATTCATTCTTATCCGCTGTGTCAGTCTCGGTAGAAACTAACAAAAAACATTTTTAAAAGACTTAAAATGTTATAAATTAATCTTTCACTCTAATACCTAAGGAATGTTGACGTAAATATGTAAATAATGTTGATGGAATAATGTTGAATGAATGATGAATGAATGTTGATGATGAATTAATAATGATATGTAATAATGTTGATGGAAATATGTATTGTTACGTACAGTATCAAAAGTATTAGTCTCCTTGGATTTACATTTTTACCAGGCGTTTTGAGGAAATTTAAACTATCCTTTAAATTCCTATAAAATAAAAAAATTCCTTGAAATTCCCCATTATGTATTTTGGTCTTTATTCTTCATATCTCGAAATACTTGCACCAGTGTAAGCAGAAACCCCAACTGAAGCATTATTTTGAGGATACGTCAGAATTTTGTTCTTTTCCAACTCGCATGCCTTCGCAACTTTCTTGATAATTTTGTGTTCGACGCTTTTAAAAGTTTTTCTAACTTTCACATGAGTTTGACATGTCTCCTGTGAAAGATCTGGACCTGCCTCAGCCTTTTCTCTAGATTTTGTCGGAAAAAACATGAACAAGACTTCTCGTCTTCAACAACAAATACTCAATACTCATTATGTACAGTGTATATAGTCGCTAATGACCATGACGTTGATGCGACTATAAATAAAAATTATTGAAAAAAAAAAAAACAAATACTCGTAGCTTCTGTTTCGTGTCCATGAAGAGATGTTTGGAATGTTGTCGTCAGTTTTGCTGCGAGCTTTTACCTTCAACCGTTTATTGTACCAAGGAAGGGCTAAGGGGAAGGGTAAACTATCGGCCAAGAAAAGTTGCGCGGGTAAAACCAGGAGAGTCACCACCGGAAGGGGGTACTGAGGAACGCGTTTGCCCCCCCCCAAAAAAAATTTCGGTACATGAGGTATATTGGAGGGGACTCCCTGGTAATCTATACCTTATCCACGAAATAGCGTCGCTTCCCAATAAGTTGGTGTTGGTGTTGGTAATGTCCTTGAACTCTCCCATTCTTCACATTATGAAAGGCAAATGCAACAACTAGTCACTTGCATAGGAAAGGCGAGGGAGGAGGCGCAAAAATACATATAGCTTCCCCCTCTCCTCGCCTATGCTAAAAAAGAGTATGTCACTCAATATAACATCAATGAATTGATATATCATGGTAAACCCCTTTACGTTGTTCTATTATTCGCTTAATATACTTCCATTTACATAACTTCATGCTGTAATAGCAAAGTTATTTTAAAGGTAAGCGAAAAAATTTTTTCGTCACATGAAAACAGAAAATATGATTAAAAAACTTCTAAATTAATAATTTGATTTCTTGTAAAATATCCTGTACTGGTCAAGTACAAATGTATATT
Source organism: Acheta domesticus (assembly GCA_031308135.1). Taxonomy (NCBI): domain Eukaryota; kingdom Metazoa; phylum Arthropoda; class Insecta; order Orthoptera; family Gryllidae; genus Acheta; species Acheta domesticus. The sequence continues at coordinate 241,118,227 of JAHLJT010009436.1, forward strand.
ATCACGAAAATAAAAATCCAAAAGTAATGTTGGCTTCCAGAATGTGTAAGAAATCTAAAAGTAGCCTGTGGAAATGAACATTTGAATACTCTCATAATATATCTCTTACCAATAAAACTCCCCAGAATCTTCATTAGACATGTTCTAGTCTGACCGGGGCGGCAAACTAAGCACCTGCGAACACATAGCAACAAGAAATAGTTGGTTAAAAAGTATGCACAAAACAAACAATACAATGGGTAGCAGATTTACTCAAGAGATGACCCCTTTTGTACAATATTGCTTAATGTATTACTTTCTTGCAAACTACTTATGAGCGGCGTCGTTTCAAGTAGTGTTATGTCCACTCTCGCACAAAAATGAGTTAGACAACTTTTCGTTATGTTTCTTATCCGCTTTATTGTTCTGAATACTCACAACGTTTCAAGTCACTTCTATCCTTGCGTAAATCAAGTTTGAAAACGTTGTTTAATATCGTATTGTGTCCTTACGGTTGGTGCAAATCGTGTTTTCGTGATGCTGGAATTTTAAACTTTTCTATTGGATCTATTGATCAGCCGCTGCAGTAACTTTATATTCCCTCTCCAGGCTCTTGAGAGTTTAATATACTTCATAGGTGGGGGCGGGGATCACATAAAAATCTGTATATCGTTCATGTCATGGCGTTCCATCTCTTTAACAATGCCTCTCGTCATTTGAAGAATATCACACTTTTCTTCCCTGAAAGGGGACTTCATTTCTGCTAGCTGACAGGATTTTTGGAATGGCATCCGTGGTTTCTCCGATCAATTCCAGTCGAATGCCGGAACAGTACCCTACCAAACGGGCCATGGACCGCGCGCGATCTTTCCTTCCCATTTCTTGCCCTGTCCCACCCCTTACACATACTCGTACATTATCACACATATAAATACTGGGAGACCGTATGGAGCTGAGAGCTTGTCCCGGCTGAGGCGGTGCCTCGCTGGTGGGAGGGAGATGCCTGGTAAAAATTGGGCTTTATAAACGCTCAGACGACATTTTATCAAAACCTGCACTAAATGTTTTCTTTAAAATTTTGGTAGAGATAGTGCCTAATGTACTTTATGAGACGACATAAACGTCGTGTTGCTCTATTCTTTTGTTTTTTCAAAATTACAAAAAAGAAAATGTTTCACTTGTCTCTCACGTCGATAATATTTACATAAGCGGAGATTTGTTCACATTATTATATTTACGAGTACATGTGCTTTAAATACCGTCTGACAAAGTTTGTCGACAACTCATACATTTTCTGTGGAAACTAGCTCAAAATTCTGCATTTTTAGAAACGCTCAAACGCTATTTTCTTAAAAATGGCTCCAAATTTGTTCTTCAAACTTTGCGAATGGATAGCGCCAATTTCACTCTTTAATATGAATTTGGGTATTTTTTTGTTTTTTTCAAAAATTACACAAATGAAATTTTATTGAAAAATTTCTTACACCTTTAATATGCACATTACCAGCCATTGGTAAACACTGTTGTATTTGTAAGTTAATATGCTTCAAATGACTTCAAATTAAGTTTTTCGAAAACTCAAATATTTTCTGTGAAAAAGAGCTTCAAATTTCGCAATTACAGTAGCGCTTAAACGCCATTTTCTTAAAAGCGGCTCAAAATGTTTTTAAAAAATTGCCATTTAGGACGAGATTTTACTGGTTTTTAATATTCTTCAAATAACATTTCTATTCTAGTATTAGGAAACCGAAAAATTAATAAAATGTCAAAAAATATACTTTGGGCGACGATAGATGGCAGCTGGCAAGAGAATGTGTCAAGTCCGAATAGATACCCGAGACGAAAGGAAATAGAAAACTAATACGGGAAAGTCTGTGCAATTCTGTAGCACCACTAGTTTGTTACCTGGACTCTGTAATAAGAGTTTTTTTTCTGCAGAAAATTCGCCGTTATTTCTCCCAGCATTACATAACTTTCTCTCTACTCATAATAATTCAATGTCTTACAACAACTTATATTGCTTAACCAATAAACTCAAATGGATCACTAATGTCGAAAGAACATCAGTCTATCTGTAGGGACTAGTTGATATGTTTAACATCTTGTTTTTAACATTTCCATCCGAATGCAGAGAGTGGAATTCTCTTCCGATAAAACCCTATTGTTCGGACAATGAAAGTGACACAGACTTCAATGGAAATTCCACTTAAGTTTCTGAACAATAGAAAGTATTAGGCAATCAAATGCATGCACTGTATAATAGGTTATCAATAAATGAACATTGTAGAGTAGCACATAATCTCGTCCAGTAAGATGAGTATGAGTAAAGTAATGAGTATCCATTCATGCTAATTTCTAGAGAAAAGGCCGACATAAAAGCTATTTGTAATTCATCTACGATATCTACAATGATCTAAGCATGGCTTTTCGAATAAATCTGGAAGTAAAGTTGATCCAGGACTAGGGTAAATTACTACGTGCGGAATTAGACGTAGCGTACGTTTCAAAAGTTCTTGCATTTCTTTTATGTAATTATTTCATAGTAATACTGTAAATTTGGTTCTATTTTTACAATAACCTCTTCGTATTAGGGGCTGAATACAATCGTACAATAAATTGATATAAGATTGCATTTAAACCAAAAGAATTGCGTAACAAGAGACAAAAAACTAAAATAAATTACTTCTCTTGAGAATCATACGCTACTATTAAAATCTTTTGTTAGGTATTAAACTTCAAAATAATATGTAAAAGACACGGCACTGGTTTCTATTAAAAAAAGTGTCAACAATAACAAAAAATATTTGGTTGTGAATTAAAGAAAACAAACATATAAATCGTTAAACACCGTTAAGATTATAGATTTCACAAATTATGGAAACTATAAATAAACACTAAAAATATAACTTCACAGAACAAATGCATCAGAAAAATACAAAAACCTTCATTCACAGTGTAACTAAAGAGTGCTATAAAATCATTTGACAGTATTCGTACACCCCCTATAAACTTCAAAACTTCGCGGAAAGTCCTATAGCAATAATGCTGAAAGGATTTCAAGAACTGAGTTTTCTGAAGTTGTCAAAACGTTGATGAAACATTTTGCTCACGAACGACTACTAGAGAATCAAAAAAACTAAATGTTGAATGTACACTTTCTGTTTTGAGTTTGTGGTACAATTAATCAAATGTCAAGTTTCTCTTCCTGCTAATAAGTTTGATATTGCGATGTGTCGGGGACCATCGCAGTCCTCCACCCTTGCGTCACGCCAATTACCGGACGGCAGGAAAGAACTACGCGCCCTCGAATTAGATACGCCCAGCCGCTCAAGCCCCCCATAAACTTTCAACTATCAATTATACCCTTTTTCTGACAATACCGCGATGCGTCGGGTGACCATCGCACCCTCTCACCCCCGCGTCACGCCAAATTACCGGAAGTTGGAAAGGGCCACGCGTCCACCGCGACCCGATTTAGTTCCGCCCAACGGCCCAAGTTCTCCAGAAGCCCCTAACAATAAATCTTACCCTTTGTCCAACAATACTGGATGATCGACAGCCGGAACAACCATTTTAGCGACTTGGCGATCGCACCCGGCTCAATAATCCTCTAAAAGCCTATAAAATCATCACATGCCAAAGCAGAAGGGACACGTGCGCGCTCCTCCGGCCTAACAATGCCGGCCAATGAACAACCAGAAGGCACCGTTGATGAAATAGAAGGTTCGAGAAGTTCAAATCCGACCAATAAAATCACTAGGCAGGAAGCACGTGAGCACTTTGAGATTTTTTCGAGAAAACGAAAGGGACAGACGGGGAGCGAGGCCAGAGGGAGGACGGGCGACAGACGCTAGAGAGCGGACGGTCGTGCAGGGGAAGTCGTCTGGAGATAGAAACCAACAAGTAAAGTTTTGAGTAGATTAACAGTGGTAGTTAAGAAAACCACCGAATATTAGTCAGTTAATGAAACCTGCGGTAGAAAGGGAACAGCAGCAGTGGGTAAGGCACACACTGAGCCGACCACTGCGAAACTTGCCCGGTCTTCACGGAATTAATTCCGAATAGCCAAAGTTTGGCTTCGAGCGTCATACGCGGTCCAGGTGTCGTGTGACGGCCTGAGACGCGCGCGAGCATCACGTCGCCACCGCCCGGTCATCCACCGCCGACGTCCCGTGCGCCGGAGTCATCACCCCGGAGGCAATCGGAGGCCAACCTTGCAACGTTCCGGCGTCGCCTCCTGAGGGTCCGACTACACTTCTCCGTCGCTCGGCGAGCAATCCAGTCGCGGTGACATTACCATCTAACATCACAGATTGTAAGTTGTCATCATCATCATTCATTAATCGGCTACTAAAGTGACAATAACCCAGCATCAACCTGAACAGTTTCTCTTCGTTTAATTTTTTTGAATAAATTAGTCCCCGCCATTTGGTCGGGTGAACCAATTAATACCATAGCAAAGTGTTATTATTCTAAATCTTAAGAAACCACCAAATGCAACCCTTCGACCCAGGGCGCTCACCCCTGAGACGCTCAACGCCGGCGACATTAAGCAGGTAAGTGGGCATGCGCTTGGCGCCCTTATTAAATAAATTCAGCGCGTGTCCCCTCCTGCGACTTGGGACGACTGTCACACCATAAGTGTGTCGGCGCCTCCATTTTGTGAGCAGTTCCATCACATAAATTGGACGCCCAACGTGGTTGTTTTTATACGAATAATTGAGCTTGTGTAGACTCAGATCATAAATTGGACGCCCAACGTGGTTGTTTTTATACGAATAATTGAGCTTGTGTAGACTCAGATCATAAATTGGACACCCAACGTGGTTTTCTATTCACGAATAATTGAACTCGTGTAGCGGGCATCTCATAAATTGGTCGCCCAACTTCGTTTGTTTTTTCACGTATAATTTAGCTTGTGCAGCGTGCAGAGCATAAATTGACACAAAACGTGGTTTTTAACAAGTTTTTTACTTTGTGTTGCTCGCACCTATGTTTTTCTTATTGAACTCACTAATTCTTTCTTATCCATTTTCCGTTTACGCTTGCTCAATTATTGCCCAACTGAAGATTGCATTTGGTTTTAATGTGTGTTTCTTTTGATATTTTGTATTTATGAGGTTTTCAATCACTTTGCTTGCGTGTGAGACTTAAATTTTATATTGAACTTCCGGTAATTTTTACATATTTTGTATCAGTGAATGCTCAGAGTATTACAGTGATTCTCATAACTTAGAAGCCCAAAGTGTATTTATAAGAACATTTCACTCTCTTTTCAGACGCATAATTTCATTTTATTGTTATTTTCTTTTTACAATTTCTTAATGCGTCATATAGTGTTTAAGTGTGGTTAATTGAACTCTATTTTAATTTTTTTTCCTTTTCATTATACGTGCTATTTCCGTCACGTAACAATTATATGTTTACTTAATAGTGTTTACTTTCTATTGAAATTTTATGTTTATTTCTCAGTGTTATCCTCTAACATTTCATTGTGTGTGTTTTGTACTTTTCTTTTTATTGTGTTTGATTGTGTACTCATGTGTAACGCGCTGTAGGCGTCATTATCGTACTTACGTCACTTCGAGGATTGCTCGCTCCACGATGGCTGAAAATAATCCCATTCAAAACCCCGAGGTTTCTGACCCCAGCTCCCGCCAAACGCCGACGCGCCTGCCGAGCTCACGCGCCCCAGCTGTTCTCGCCCCTACTGTCGGGGTTTTCTTTAGAGCAGGTACTCGAGACGAGTACCGCCGAGGCCGGACCTACCCTCGCCGCGGCCGCTCCGACGCCACCCTCAGACCAAATGTCTCAATTTTTCAGCACTCTTATCGCAAAATTTGACGAACAGCGTCAAGAATTAAATTCTAAATTTCAGGACTTGAATTCCAGATTTGATTCGAAATTTTGTGCCCTTGATAGTAGATTAGACGAACACCTCACTAATTTCACCCTTTTTCAAAGTGAGGTGTCTCAACAACTAAATTCGGTTATTCAAAGGTCGATAAACAGAGCACTAAAATCGCCTCTCTCGCCTCTGCTGTTGAAAATAATTCTACGCAAATTTCTGACATCAAAGAACATTTAACAGGCCAACTAAAGAAATGCGAATCGCTCCAGTCTGAAACAGTTCAACAAATGACAGAATTTAAAGACAGCATAAACAAGGATATTGCAACCGTTTCAGAAAAGCAATTAAATTTGGGACATTGGGCTCGTGATAAATTTAAAGACAATGAATCCGAAATTTCCAACTTGAAAGGCGAGGTGACTAAGAAACTAAAAGGGGTTGACAATAAGATTGAAGGACTTCACGACTCCCTGAACAATAAAATTGAAACAGCAAAATTAGTTATCCAGGCACAGGCGGAATGGAACGGAAAGAAATCGAAGTCAAAATAGACGAACTAGAAATTAAAGTAGCGGAAAAGACTATTTCAGCTTTCTCGGTTAATGCTATGCCACTGTCAATTCCTCCAAATTTAAAATTCTCTGGTAATCGCGGTGAACAGCCCATTACGTTCTTACGTAATGTTGAAAATTATTTGCTTTAGCGAGACACATTCCTGAATCTTCTAAACCGAAGGTTATAGCCCAAATGTTGGTTGACCATGCCCAAGAATGGTTCCAAACATTGTTACCAGTTCCGGCTGATTTTCAGGATTTTCGTTCCAAATTTATTAATCGTTTTTGGGATAGAAACACCCAATACAATTTTAAAATGGATTTGGCTAAAGGTAGATGGGACCAGAATGGTAACATGTCTATGCGGGATTATGCAGTGTCTCGCATTGCCCTACTTAAACAATGCGAACCTACTCCCCCTGACGACGAAATTATGTGGCTATTAACTCGTCATTATCCATATGTCATTCAAAACCTCCTTAAAACTAGTTTTGTAAAAGATCTTGAGCAATTTCAGATCTTATTGGGCGATTTCGACCAAACGAATGTGCAATTCGCTTCTTATCAAAATCAGAGTCAAAACTCTTCACGCCCACGTAATGGCAATAATAATAATCAGAATCGAGGATTTCCCCCACGCCATTCGCAAGGTCAAGAGCGTCCTTTTAACCACGGCCCTTCGCCGCACTTTCCCCCGCCCCCTCCCCCCGGCGCCGACCAGTTTTCCGCCTCCCTTTAATGTCGGTCAAGGCCAAACCGCACCCCGTCTCGCGCCGCCTTCGACAGCCCCAGGTCGTACCAGGGACCTTTGACTACTATATTGCCAGACGGACCCAGAGACCTATGCGCAGTAGACCTTTACGGACCATTACCTAGAGGAAGATGTGGATTCCGCTATATCTTCGTAGTAATAGATGTGTTTACTAAATATGTTAAGTGTTTTCCTATGTTAAACCTACTGCAAAGTCCTGTTTAAAACACCTAGTGCAAGGTTTCTTCAAAGAATGTGGGACGTATCAGCGTGTCCTCAGTGACAATGGCACGCAGTTCACGAGTGACCTTTGGCAGCAATCGCTAAATGATTTAGGTGTCCAAACAATCTTCTGTTCTATTAGGTCACCGAGATCAAACCCAAGCGAAAGAGTCATGAAAGAATTATCACTTTTGTTTCGGGTTTATGTGTCTCACAAGCATACCGCTTGGCCCGATTTACTACCGAAGATTAATACGTGGCTTAACCACATCCCCCATGAATCTTCCAGATTTACACCTTTCGAGGCTCAATTCAATAAGAAGCCGAAACCATTGTTTCCTATTTTAGCAAAAATGGCCACTCAAATTCCAATTTCCCCTGAGGATCGGTGTCAAATTATTCTCTCAAATTTAAAGAAAGCTGGTGATACGAGAAAACAACACCAGAAGAGTAAAACCCATTTATTTAAAGTCGGCGATAAAGTTTTAATCAAAGCTCTCAGAGTATCTAATCAGCCTGAAGGCCTTATTAGTAAATTCTTTCCTTTATTTGTAGGTCCTTACCAAATTATGAGGCTTGTAGCCCCAACGCTTGCATTTACGTAGCACAGATTGGTTCCGAGGTTGGTCCTCGACAATTTTATACCCTTGTTCCTTCAGAGATTAGACTAGATTTAATTGCTGAAAGAATAAGCTCATTTATGTCGCTCTGATTCGGTAACCTTATTTTTAATTATATTCTTGTGGATCCAGCCCGGTTGCCCTTGCCGTCCTTATTATTAATTATTTTCCGTGGTTTCGCTACTACTCATGCTTTGGTTAGTTGATTGTTATAAGTGAAGTCGTTGTATTAAAAAGAGGAGAAATATTCAGATTCCCGTTAATATAACGCTGTCGAGGTTGACGAGAGTTATGCCATTGACTTTAATTAATGAAACGAGCTCCATCTGATATTATGAATTTAAATGTTTTTGCAACCCAAGTCCTTTGTTTTAATTCATTGGTTGTTTTCTCACGTCTACATTCTATTTTCAATTCTCCATCGTGTTGATATTTTGTTCCTCCTCGTGGTTTTAAATAATTTGCACTGTTGACTATTATGCTTATCTATTATTTTGCAATGTCGCATTTATTCCGCTTGTTTTTATACCTGATCTAAAATTCGTATTAAAAGAGCGTCAAATTATAATAATGATTACAGGGTTCCCACTTTTTGCTCTTCCCTTTGCACAATAAAAAAATATTTCAATTTGCCAGTAGCGTTTAACTAGTTTTAGGTACCCCATTGTTTCCATTTGCCATTCTTTCTAGTTTTGTTTCCAATTATCCCTCTATGTTTCTCTTCTTAATTACTTATTTAGTGCTTAGTTTGCTCTTAGTTTGAGTAGTGTTGCTAATGGCCACCCACCATTTCTATTTTTTGAAAATGATAAAGAATTATTTTTCATTCATTTCTGTCATTACTGTGTTTGTATTACTTCTTTAAAAGATTTTTGTGTCCTAAATTTATTGGTCTCTAGTTTTTTTAGAGTAGCTTTATGTTGTTCCTCTTCATAATTTTATCCTTTTGCTTAATTAATTAGTATTGTCTTATCTTGTTAAGTTGTCATTGAAAACCCTAAT
>JAHLJT010009436.1:241128205-241150955 GCA_031308135.1 Acheta domesticus
ATATTGCGATGTGTCGGGGACCATCGCAGTCCTCCACCCTTGCGTCACGCCAAATTACCGGACGGCAGGAAAGAACTACGCGCCCCCGAATTAGATATGCCCAGCCGCTCAAGCCCCCCATAAACTTTCAACTATCAATTATACCCTTTTTCTGACAATACCGCGATGCGTCGGGTGACCATCGCACCCTCTCACCCCCGCGTCACGCCAAATTACCGGAAGTTGGAAAGGGCCACGCGTCCACCGCGACCCGATTTAGTTCCGCCCAACGGCCCAAGTTCTCCAGAAGCCCCTAACAATAAATCTTACCCTTTGTCCAACAATACTGGATGATCGACAGCCGGAACAACCATTTTAGCGACTTGGCGATCGCACCCGGCTCAATAATCCTCTAAAAGCCTATAAAATCATCACATGCCAAAGCAGAAGGGACACGTGCGCGCTCCTCCGGCCTAACAATGCCGGCCAATGAACAACCAGAAGGCACCGTTGATGAAATAGAAGGTTCGAGAAGTTCAAATCCGACCAATAAAATCACTAGGCAGGAAGCACGTGAGCACTTTGAGATTTTTTCGAAAAAACGAAAGGGACAGACGGGCGAGCGAGGCCAGAGAGAGGACGGGCGACAGACGCTAGAGAGGACGGTCGTGCAGGAGAAGTCGTATGGAGATAGAAACCAACAAGTAAAGTTTTGAGTAGATTAACAGTGGTAGTTAAGAAAACCACCGAATATTAGTCAGTTTAATGAAACCCTGCGGTAGAAAGGGAACAGCAGCAGTGGGTAAGGCACACACTGAGCCGACCACTGCGAAACTTGCCCGGTCTTCACGGAATTAATTCCGAATAGCCAAAGTTTGGCTTCGAGCGTCATACGCGGTCCAGGTGTCGTGTGACGGCCTGAGACGCGCGCGAGCATCACGTCGCCACCGCCCGGTCATCCACCGCCGACGTCCCGTGCGCCGGAGTCATCACCCCGGAGGCAATCGGAGGCCAACCTTGCAACGTTCCGGCGTCGCCTCCTGAGGGGTCCGACTACACTTCTCCGTCGCTCGGCGAGCAATCCAGTCGCGGTGACATTACCATCTAACATCACAGATTGTAAGTTGTCATCATCATCATTCATTAATCGGCTACTAAAGTGACAATAACCCAGCATCAACCTGAACAGTTTCTCTTCGTTTAATTTTTTTGAATAAATTAGTCCCCGCCATTTGGTCGGGTGAACCAATTAATACCATAGCAAAGTGTTATTATTCTAAATCTTAAGAAACCACCAAATGCAACCCTTCGACCCAGGGCGCTCACCCCTGAGACGCTCAACGCCGGCGACATTAAGCAGGTAAGTGGGCATGCGCTTGGCGCCCTTATTAAATAAATTCAGCGCGTGTCCCCTCCTGCGACTTGGGACGACTGTCACACCATAAGTGTGTCGGCGCCTCCATTTTTGTGAGCAGTTCCATCACATAAATTGGACGCCCAACGTGGTTGTTTTTATACGAATAATTGAGCTTGTGTAGACTCAGATCATAAATTGGACGCCCAACGTGGTTGTTTTTATACGAATAATTGAGCTTGTGTAGACTCAGATCATAAATTGGACACCCAACGTGGTTTTCTATTCACGAATAATTGAACTCGTGTAGCGGGCATCTCATAAATTGGTCGCCCAACTTCGTTTGTTTTTTCACGTATAATTTAGCTTGTGCAGCGTGCAGAGCATAAATTGACACAAAACGTGGTTTTTAACAAGTTTTTTACTTTGTGTTGCTCGCACCTATGTTTTTCTTATTGAACTCACTAATTCTTTCTTATCCATTTTCCGTTTACGCTTGCCTCAATTATTGCCCAACTGAAGATTGCATTTGGTTTTAATGTGTGTTTCTTTTGATATTTTGTATTTTATGAGGTTTTCAATCACTTTGCTTGCGTGTGAGACTTAAATTTTATATTGAACTTTCCGGTAATTTTTACATATTTTGTATCAGTGAATGCTCAGAGTATTACAGTGATTCTCATAACCTTAGAAGCCCAAAGTGTATTTATAAGAACATTTCACTCTCTTTATCAGACGCATAATTTCATTTTATTGTTATTTTCTTTTTTACAATTTCTTAATGCGTCATATAGTGTTTAAGTGTGGTTAATTGAACTCTATTTTATTTTTTTCCTTTTTCATTATACGTGCTATTTCCGTCACGTAACAATTATATGTTTACTTAATAGTGTTTACTTTCTATTTGAAATTTTATGTTTATTTCTCAGTGTTATCCTCTAACATTTCATTGTGTGTGTTTTGTACTTTTCTCTTTTTATTGTGTTTGATTGTGTACTCATGTGTAACGCGCTGTAGGCGTCATTATCGTACTTACGTCACTTCGAGGATTGCTCGCTCCACGATGGCTGAAAATAATCCCATTCAAAAACCCGAGGTTTCTGACCCCGCTCCCGCAAACGCCGACGCGCCTGCCGAGCTCACGCCCCCAGCTGTTTCTCGCCCTACTGTCGGGGTTTCTTAGAGCAGGTACTCGAGACGAGTACCGCCGAGGCCGGACCTACCCTCGCCGCGGCCGCTCCGACGCCACCCTCAGACCAAATGTCTCAATTTTTCAGCACTCCTTATCGCAACAATTTGACGAACAGCGTCAAGAATTAAATTCTAAATTTCAGGACTTGAATTCCAGATTTGATTCGAAATTTTGTGCCCTTGATAGTAGATTAGACGAACACCTCACTAATTTCACCCTTTTTTCAAAGTGAGGTGTCTCAACAACTAAATTTCGGTTAATTCAAAGGTCGATAAACAGAGCACTAAAATCGCCTCTCTCGCCTCTGCTGTTGAAAATAATTCTACGCAAATTTCTGACATCAAAGAACATTTAACAGGCCAACTAAAGAAATGCGAATCGCTCCAGTCTGAAACAGTTCAACAAATGACAGAATTTAAAGACAGCATAAACAAGGATATTGCAAACCCGTTTCAGAAAAGCAATTAAATTTGGGACATTGGGCTCGTGATAAATTTAAAGACAATGAATCCGAAATTTCCAACTTGAAAGGCGAGGTGACTAAGAAACTAAAAGGGGTTGACAATAAGATTGAAGGACTTCACGACTCCCTGAACAATAAAATTGAAACAGCAAAATTAGTTATCCAGGCACAGGCGGAAATGGAACGGAAAGAAATCGAAGTCAAAATAGACGAACTAGAAATTAAAGTAGCGGAAAAGACTATTTCAGCTTTCTCGGTTAATGCTATGCCACTGTCAATTCCTCCAAATTTAAAATTCTCTGGTAATCGCGGTGAACAGCCCATTACGTTCTTACGTAATGTTGAAAATTATTTTGCTTTAGCGAGACACATTCCTGAATCTTCTAAACCGAAGGTTTATAGCCCAAATGTTGGTTGACCATAGCCCAAGAATGGTTCCAAACATTGTTACCAGTTCCGGCTGATTTTCAGGATTTTCGTTCCAAATTTATTAATCGTTTTTTGGGATAGAAACACCCAATACAATTTTAAAATGGATTTGGCTAAAGGTAGATGGGACCAGAATGGTAACATGTCTATGCGGGATTATGCAGTGTCTCGCATTGCCCTACTTAAACAATGCGAACCTACTCCCCCTGACGACGAAATTATGTGGCTATTAACTCGTCATTATCCATATGTCATTCAAAACCTCCTTAAAACTAGTTTTGTAAAAGATCTTGAGCAATTTCAGATCTTATTGGGCGATTTCGACCAAACGAATGTGCAATTCGCTTCTTATCAAAATCAGAGTCAACACTCTTCACGCCCACGTAATGGCAATAATAATAATCAGAATCGAGGATTTCCCCCACGCCATTCGCAAGGTCAAGAGCGTCCTTTTAACCACGGCCCTTCGCCGCACTTTCCCCCCGCCCCCCTCCCCCCCGGCGCCGACCAGTTTTCCGCCTCCCTTTAATGTCGGTCAAGGCCAAACCGCACCCCGTCTCGCGCCGCCTTCGACAGCCCCAGGTCGTACCAGGGACCTTTGACTACTATATTGCCAGACGGACCCAGAGACCTATGCGCAGTAGACCTTTACGGACCATTACCTAGAGGAAGATGTGGATTCCGCTATATCTTCGTAGTAATAGATGTGTTTACTAAATATGTTAAGTGTTTTCCTATTGTTAAACCTACTGCAAAGTCCTGTTTAAAACACCTAGTGCAAGGTTTCTTCAAAGAATGTGGGACGTATCAGCGTGTCCTCAGTGACAATGGCACGCAGTTCACGAGTGACCTTTGGCAGCAATCGCTAAATGATTTAGGTGTCCAAACAATCTTCTGTTCTATTAGGTCACCGAGATCAAACCCAAGCGAAAGAGTCATGAAGAATTATCACTTTTGTTTCGGGTTTATGTGTCTCACAAGCATACCGCTTGGCCCGATTTACTACCGAAGATTAATACGTGGCTTAACCACATCCCCCATGAATCTTCCAGATTTACACCTTTCGAGGCTCAATTCAATAAGAAGCCGAAACCATTGTTTCCTATTTTAGCAAAAATGGCCACTCAAATTCCAATTTCCCCTGAGGATCGGTGTCAAATTATTCTCTCAAATTTAAAGAAAGCTGGTGATACGAGAAAACAACACCAGAAGAGTAAAACCCATTTATTTAAAGTCGGCGATAAAGTTTTAATCAAAGCTCTCAGAGTATCTAATCAGCCTGAAGGCCTTATTAGTAAATTCTTTCCTTTATTTGTAGGTCCTTACCAAATTATGAGGCTTGTAGCCCCCAACGCTTGCACTTTACGTAGCACAGATGGTTCCGAGGTTGGTCCTCACAATTTTTATAACCTTGTTCCTTTCAGAGATTAGACTAGATTAATTGGCTGAAAGAATAAAAGCCCTCATTTATGTCGCTCTGATTAGGTAACCTTATTTTAATTATATTCTTGTGGATCCAGCCCGGTTGCCCTTGCACGTCTTATTATTAATTAATTTCGTGGGTTCGCTACTACTTCAATGCTTTGGTTAAGTGATTGTTATAAGTGAACGTCGTTGTTGATTAAAAAGAGAGAGAAATAATTCAGATATCCCTTAGATATACTCTGTCGAGAGTTGACGAGAGTTATAGCCATTGACTTTAATTAATGAAACGAGCTCCATTCTGATATTATGAATTTAATGTTTTTGCAACCCAAGTCCTTTGTTTAATTCATTGGTTGTTTTCTCACGTCTACCATTCTATTTTCAATTCTCCATCGTGTTGATATTTTGTTTCCTCCTCTTGTGTTTTAAATAATTTGGCCACTGTTGACTATTATGCTTATCTATTATTTTGCAAATGTCGCATTTATTCCGCTTGTTTTTATACCTCTAAAATCGTATTAAAAGAGCGTCAAATATAATAATGATTAACAGGGTTCCCACTTTTGGCTCTTCCCTTTGCACAATTATTCAATTTGCAGTAGCGTTTAACTAGTTTTAGGTACCCCATTGTTTCATTTTGCCAGTCTTTCTAAGTTTTGTTTCCAATTATCCCTCTATGTTATCTTCTTAATTACTTATTTAGTGCTTAGTTTGCTCTTAGTTTGAGTAGGTGTTGCTAATGGCCCACCACCATTTCTTATTTTTGAAAAATGATAAAGATTATTTTCATTCATTTTCTTATCATTAATGTGTTTGTATTACTTCTTAAAGATTTTGTGTCCTAAATTTATTGGTCATCTAGTTTTTTAGAGATAGCTTTAGTGTTGTTCCTCTTCATTAATTTTATCCTTTTGCTTAATTAACTAGTATTGTCTTATCTTGTTAGAGTTGTCATTGAAACCCCTAATTTTCGTTCTGGACATGCCAGGTTTTTGTGTTTTCACCGCTTCATCTGTCGGCACATGCTCCCCAAATTTATTTATCATCTATTTTTGTAAATCCCCTTTTTTTTGTTCTTAGATTAAAAAAACACATGTCCCATGCGTTTTTTTAATCTCATTGTACGGGGGGGTAATGCGATGTGTCGGGGACCATCGCAGTCCTCCACCCTTGCGTCACGCCAAATTACCGGACGGCAGGAAAGAACTACGCGCCCTCGAATTAGATACGCCCAGCCGCTCAAGCCCCCCATAAACTTTCAACTATCAATTATACCCTTTTTCTGACAATACCGCGATGCGTCGGGTGACCATCGCACCCTCTCACCCCCGCGTCACGCCAAATTACCGGAAGTTGGAAAGGGCCACGCGTCCACCGCGACCCGATTTAGTTCCGCCCAACGGCCCAAGTTCTCCAGAAGCCCCTAACAATAAATCTTACCCTTTGTCCAACAATACTGGATGATCGACAGCCGGAACAACCATTTTAGCGACTTGGCGATCGCACCCGGCTCAATAATCCTCTAAAAGCCTATAAAATCATCACATGCCAAAGCAGAAGGGACACGTGCGCGCTCCTCCGGCCTAACAATGCCGGCCAATGAACAACCAGAAGGCACCGTTGATGAAATAGAAGGTTCGAGAAGTTCAAATCCGACCAATAAAATCACTAGGCAGGAAGCACGTGAGCACTTTGAGATTTTTTCGAGAAAACGAAAGGGACAGACGGGGAGCGAGGCCAGAGGGAGGACGGGCGACAGACGCTAGAGAGCGGACGGTCGTGCAGGGGAAGTCGTCTGGAGATAGAAACCAACAAGTAAAGTTTTGAGTAGATTAACAGTGGTAGTTAAGAAAACCACCGAATATTAGTCAGTTAATGAAACCTGCGGTAGAAAGGGAACAGCAGCAGTGGGTAAGGCACACACTGAGCCGACCACTGCGAAACTTGCCCGGTCTTCACGGAATTAATTCCGAATAGCCAAAGTTTGGCTTCGAGCGTCATACGCGGTCCAGGTGTCGTGTGACGGCCTGAGACGCGCGCGAGCATCACGTCGCCACCGCCCGGTCATCCACCGCCGACGTCCCGTGCGCCGGAGTCATCACCCCGGAGGCAATCGGAGGCCAACCTTGCAACGTTCCGGCGTCGCCTCCTGAGGGTCCGACTACACTTCTCCGTCGCTCGGCGAGCAATCCAGTCGCGGTGACATTACCATCTAACATCACAGATTGTAAGTTGTCATCACCATCATTCATTAATCGGCTACTAAAGTGACAATAACCCAGCATCAACCTGAACAGTTTCTCTTCGTTTAATTTTTTTGAATAAATTAGTCCCCGCCATTTGGTCGGGTGAACCAATTAATACCATAGCAAAGTGTTATTATTCTAAATCTAAGAAACCACCAAATGCAACCCTTCGACCCAGGGCGCTCACCCCTGAGACGCTCAACGCCGGCGACATTAAGCAGGTAAGTGGGCATGCGCTTGGCGCCCTTATTAAATAAATTCAGCGCGTGTCCCCTCCTGCGACTTGGGACGACTGTCACACCATAAGTGTGTCGGCGCCTCCATTTTGTGAGCAGTTCCATCACAATATGTATCTCTAGATATAAATTCATAGAAAATAATGAACATTTAATTAGCAAATTTCACGCAAGTTCCTGGAGTCTAGAATGTTGTAAACTCTACACGTAACAGGCGACGTGCGTCTTTCTATATTATTTCAGGGAGATTTCAACACCTCACATGTTTTACATATTTTTATATTTAAAATAACTATAATTAAATTAATGAATAATTATGCCTTCATAAATCATTCATTCGACCAGATTGTATACAAAATAAAGTTAACTGTTAAAAACTTTGATGTACGCAAAAGACTTTACGTAGTAGTCTATGTCCACCAGATCATGTTATGAATGTTTACAATTGTAATAAACACATCACCAGATAAATCACAACGGTTTTTTTCTGGTATGTACAAAACTTTTGTGAATGCTTAATATTTAACTGAAACTCATGACAGTAAAGATGCAGCATCATGTTTGAAGAGATTACGACTGGACGCTCTTCTAATGACATAAACATCATAAACTTCTACTATTTTCTTCTACTGAGATGAAAGATGTTGAAAATTGATATGCAAACTATGTCAAATATCTAGATTTACTTTTATAAAATATTTTAAAATAAATTACAATGTTTTCGTGATATACAAAAACTTCTTTAAAATCAAAATAAAAAATCTTGAAACTAAAATAAAAAAAAACTTGAAGAATGGAGAATGTCTCTAGAGGAAATGCAACGTTCCACCAGAGGATAAGACAGGTACACATTTCTGTTTATAGTTACCTTTCTTGTGCTCTGGTGTAAAATTGACATATCTTTAAGAAATAATATTATTTCATTTAACAGGCTTCGATTTATGGAGATCAGTTTTTTCTTTCTTCGCGAGACCTAAAGTTGATTGCCTTTCGTGGCCGGAATCAATGGATGTCAATTGGCTGTCCGGGGGATACCATGTCTTGGACACATTTGCTTACGTTTCAGTCGTCATACTGTGACCTTCCTCAGGGCGAAAAGCACGGAGACTGACTGCGCACGAGTTCATGTAAAGGTTGGTAACTGTGCCTAGGATGCGGCGTCTCTCGGACAGTCAAGTATCTACCTAAAGGTGATGACCCCACACAATGACCTCTCTCTTCCACCACCACCATCATCATCATCACCTCCCTCTCCTCTACCTCCCTAACTCTCTCCACCACTTCCCAACCCCTCTCCTCCACTTCCCTACCCCTCTCCACCATCTCCCTTCCCCTCCTCACCACCTCCCTATGCAGCTCTCACCGCCCTATCCCTGTCCTCCACCTCCCTTCTCCTCTCCTTCTCCCTCGCCTCTCTATTCCCCTTTTCCACCTCCCTTCCCCTCTTCTCCTTCCTACCCCTATCCTCCAATGCCCTATCCCTCCCCTTCACCTCCCTTCCCCTCTTCTCAACCTACCTCCCTATCCCTCTCCTCCACCTATCTTACCCTCTCCTCCTCCCTTCCCCTCACCCCCACCGCCCTTCACCCCTCTCCTCCACCAAAGAGCCGCGCCCAACGCGCCGTGTCCTTTCTAGAGCTGGCGCGGCCGCGCACGCCCGAGCTGCAGCCTCCGCGCACGTGTGCGTCGTGTGTCGCAGGCACTGCGGACGAGGGCTCGCTCGACCCCAACACCAGCCGCCAGCTCAACTCGGCGTGCTGCTGCACGGAGCGCCACCACCGGCCCATGCTGGCGCGCATGGCGCATCGGGCGGCCGGCGGCGGCGGCGGCGGCGGCGGCGGCGGCAGCGCGCGCGCCAACGGCCAGCCCCTGGCGCACTCCGCCCCCGCCGCCACCCCGGCCGCCGCCACGGCCGCCCACACCGCCAGCCGACCACTACAGCTGGCGGCGCGCCGCGGCGGTGGCGGCCGCCCAGCGCCACTACGCCTCCACCTTCATCGCGACGGCCCAGGTGTGAGCCGCCGGCTGGGACACGCCTGTGCGCTCGAGCTGGGACCTCGCGAGGCCGGGCTGGCCGCACATGTGCGACGCGTGCTTTCTTTTTTTTTTTCACTGCTATATATTGATACAGGGTGTTTCTGAAATAACGCACCATAAAGAGTTACGAAACATAGGATATACCAATGACAGGTTGTGGTAAAAGAACATGGGGTCTATGAAGCGTTCTTGAAATGAGAGCAAGAATAATAAAAGTTTCCAAAACAGCTGTGTAGCAAAATATTCCTAAAATTGTCATGAAGATGTCAACAAAGCAGAGAGCCTATTCCTCGAGCTTCGAAAGTGTAACTAGAGTCTCAAAATGGCATGCTATTCAGCATGTGATCCAGTTCTGTATCTTCCATTTGGTTTAAATTCCCCTTTTTTAATCGACTTTAAAATCAGGAGTAGGTTCGCTATTCAACACACAGGTATGTTGGTTTTGTTTCGGATAACCTTTCAACCTATTTTGGCAATTCCTTTTTAGGCCGAGAGATCATAATTTCTAATAGATGTTAACAAACATTTAACAATAAATGATGCGTTCAGGAGTTATAAGTGGGAAAGCTCGTAAAATCACACAATTTCGAGAATTGTTGCAGTAGCAAAAACATGTGTCGTATTCCATTTCGCAGAGATCTCATGGACCGTAAGTTGCATTGTTTTATCGAGTGTGTCGTATAGCAGATGTAAAAAATGGATGTATTTGATATACGTAAAATAACATGTGCATCCCTCATAAAATCTGCGTTCGGAAAGTGTAACTTTCATGTCCGGTCCACTAAAAAAATATCTGGAGAGCATTATAATTTTATCTATATGTATGTGTGTGTATGTATGTGTGTGTAAGCGTGTGTACTTCTCCGATCATTATATTTTTCTACAAACATGAACATGTCTGATCAGTAATTTTGTATCTTTCTGTGTGGGTTGAGTTTATTTGTGGCATTTTGATAATTTATATTTTCGAAATTATGGAGTCATCACAAGAAAATTAGATTCTTTTCCGATAAGTTCCGTTTCGTTTTTACACGTGGGACAAAATATTTACCTGTTCATAAGAGATCTGCTCAGCCAAACTATTGGAAGCTCATATAAATGTAAAAAGCATGAACACAACGTATAAAAGTTATGAGTACAGACGTGCATAGCCTAAAACAAATAGTGAGGCTAAAACTACATTTTTGAATCTGAGCCCCCTTTTCTATCAAACGTTTTTAATTTACATGACTATTTCACAAGTAAATAAATAAAACATACAAGGAGAATGAAAAAATGTAATAATGATACAATGAATTAATACAGCTGATTAATAAATTCAATTGATTTTATGATGGGCCATTTAAAGGGTTTCCAACGTAGCAATTCCCCAAATTGTCACCTTAAAAATGAGAAAAAAAGTAATTACATTGACGGGGAAATGTTTTATTATGCAGGGTTGCGGTGCCCATTTCAAAATTTTGAGGGAAAACGTGCCCCCCCCTGGTCGCCACCCTGTGCCCACGCCTGTGGTTATGAGTAAAATAAGAGAAGTGAATAATGAAGATCTTAATTTTTGTGAAAATTGGGAGTCGGAAAGGCCACATAATAATCTTTCAGTAATCATTATCATTAATATAAATTTAACATATTTAAGAAGTAAGGACACGAAGTATTAACGATAAATTATTCAGTACTTAAGTGAATGCTTGGAGATAATTTGCTCGCGACTGTGTTATAAACTTTGTAGAGTTGTAAACTAAACAAACCTAATAAAATTGTGGTAAAAAGTTAATTATGAACCTCTCACATCGACTCACTCCTCTCAAATCTAGAAAAATGAGACAACAAAAAGTCGTGCTCGGATAGTTATTTAGATTTCAACCATAAAAAGAAAACTGTCAAATATCTTTGGTGTGTATCTGAAGTTGAAATAGTAGTGAAGTTGAAATATTTTTCAATTTTACAGGTTATGGTGGTTGTTTTTCTATATGCATAAAACATATGCAGGACAAAACGTATGCCAACATTGTACAATGCCTCCGTTTACAAAGCTACCCTCACTTTGTGTTTCCTTTCAAATAGATCTCCTGGAGAAGTCATTAGACAAACATGAACCATGCATCTTGGGCATGTGAAATGTATAGATGATAAACAATCTATGTTTATTGAGTGAATTCAATGTAATTGTGTAACTGAGAATACTATGAAGTGTTTTAAAACTGAGCAGTGAAACATTTACCGAAAAGTAAAGAATGGTTCATCGTGTTACGTGTGAACCAAAAGATACTTAAAGTGAAAGTTTTCAAAATCAGTTATTTCAACGAAAATGAAAACTGCGCCATTCTTTTAAGCGTATTTTACCCTTTCCGAGGACAAGGCTTAATCAAAAAATTCAATTCCATTTTTTAGGAAAATTTTGAAAATATGGCTTAATGTGAAGTACCTAACCCCCTAAAAATCAAAACATCCGTTTCAAATTCACAGGACTTCGAATTCGTCCAAATCGATCAGAAAATTTCATTTTTGGAGAAAATCGTCTGAATGGTTTAGGTGCTAGCGTTGATCATAGACAGACAGACGTTTTCCATCAATCGATTTCTCGGGATCGAAGAAACACCAAACATGTAATCTGATTACACAGTACTGGGATCAATGATCCACAAAACATGGAATCTGATTACACACAAAATTAAAGATGACGCAAAGATACAATGTTTAAACAAGGATGACAAATTATGGGAACTAGTGGTGCTTCCAACGCACATACTTTCTCGCTCTGCTTCTATACGGTCCTTATTGCTATTCCACTACTCCATAAACCAGCAAAAGTGTACTATACCAGCAAACCATTTCGGTACCCAGACCCGAAAAACGAAACTCAAATTCAACGAACCGGCACTTATACCACTACGTAACACCAACACCACCTCGGTCGAACAGAGCCATAAAAGAATAGAACCGACCGAAATGCTCATTATTTTACTTAAATCGGTTCATACAGATATATACTAGACAACTGGTCATTTGACATGTCATACGCTTCAGAAATCGAATAACAGAGTTGAAAAATTGTTTACAAAACGCAGTTAGGGAAAACACAGACAAGTCCTGTCTATTTATCTATATTGAATCTATTCGTGAGTAGAAGTACTTCAAATGATTTTCAATAAAGTATCTACACTCTTCAATGTTTTTTCCTGCAACATCACATTCATCAAATTAAAATTCCCCTCGGGGGATCGAACTCTGTACCTTCCTTATTGAAGAGCTCAACCCGAAGGTGCATTAACCAACCGCGCTACGAAACCGACTTGCAGGACAACTGCAAATATTTCAGTCAAAACGTACTTGTATCAGTTCTATCATTACGATGCCGGTAATTGTCAACATGCGAAAAACTTGTCTTTCAAAAAACATGACCAAGAAAGGCAGCGGTGAACTGTTTACTCCACATAATTTATCGGATGATCGGCATTTGGAAAATAACTACTGCGAGAAAGTATGTGCCATTCAATAGCACCACTAGGTTATTTATATATTTACCTTCCCTTCATACACACGTGAAGAAAATTTAAAGAAAAAATTTGGAGCGGTTTTTGAGATAAATTTTTTTTGTAAATTTGAATCGCAATTTACGCAAAAACTATTCGATTTTCCAAAAAATGGTACATGACCTTATTTGAAGTGCTTATTTTGTACAACCGACTTTGTCTGAGGCGAAAATCTCTATCTTCAATTTTGCCGTTTTTAAACAGTTTTTTGTAATTTTCGAAAAATAGGGTCTATCAACGAAAATGATGCCTACGTCATTCCCTTCAACGTTCTTCGCTCTATTCAACAACAAAATATAATCAAAAAATTTGGAGCCATTTTTTTTTAATTCATAAAATCTCAAAATGGGCTTCATGTAAAGTATCCTCAAATACTAAGATATCGGTTTCAAATTCAAGAAGCTTTGAGACGAGTCAAAACCATCGGCGAATATCAATTTTGAAGAAAATCGACCGAACGGTTTAGGCGCTAGCGTTGACCACAGACGGACAGACGGACGGAATGCCGTCAATCGATTTTTAAGTATGAAGAAGCAACAAATCATGGATTTTGACCACACCACGAGATAGAGGATTTTTTTTTTCTTAATTTAGCAACAGATTTTATCCACTTTTCTGTCACCAGACCCCTGCTGTAAGAGATTTTCTGGCGAAAATTCTCCGTTTTCCGCCGCACGATTACATAACTTTCTCTTCTTACGAAGAATTCGTAAGGCGAGAAAGTAAAAAGAAGGAAAGAATGTGCAATTTACCCTAAACTGGTGAAAATAGGGATAATATTTTGTCTTCTTGTCGCAAATTCAACAATTAAAAGAAATTTAAGTGCAACTGCTGAATTTTGTTCTAGAAAAAAGGACAAATATTTATACCAAAAGAATTGATGGCACTCTTTAATACTCACTATGTCGAAAAGAAACATATATAAAATTCATTAATTAATTATATTTCCATAAACATTTTCTGTTCACTTATGACTTAACGTAGTCATAATAAATGGAATACGGTAGCCTTAAAGGTTTCTCATGTTTATTACTTACTATTCTGCGATGTTATAACACATGACATCTATTTATTTATAAAGGGGTGAAGCGAAGGTATCAGGGCCATTGTTCTAAACTGTAAATCATCCCACTGTGAGGAAATGAAACGCCTTGCTGATCTCTAATACTGTCAGAGGGGTTTATGGAGTTCTAAACTTGGTACAATATTACGTGGTTTATATTCAAGTAAACAAAACAAAGCGTGAACTGCACGTCATTACCTCGTGCACATGTGGACCCAGTGCAGTAGTAAAATATGTAGATCGACCAAAAATACCTGCACCTTGTCTATCAAATAAATTGAGCACCATTTCTTTAGTTCTCATTTTTCTAGACGTGGGGAAAGTTAGAGATATATTTATTTCAATGACCTTACTATGAAATCAAAATCTTTGGCTTTTTTCATGCAATTTTTGGTTATAACGGGTGGATGAAGCCAAGCACGATTTAAATTCTGGCTTTAATTTTGTAGTATAGTTTCTTTACACAAGCAAAACAATCATTTGTTGAATTTAGAAATAAAATGTTCAATTCAAAATACCATACTTCATTTAATTAATAATTTATAATTGATATTGGTACTGACTTCTAATTTTTAGATCCAAAATTAAATACGTAGGTATTCTAAGTATAGTACTGAGGTTATTGTACATTTAAGTTTGTATTCAATCTTTAGCTTCTACTGAAAATGGTATGGTTTCACAAAGAAATGAAAATCAAGATATGTTGAATGAAATTATTTATAATCTCGATAGTTACTGCAGAAATATTGTGAAAATCCATATGGATCGGTAGAAAGAAGTTATGTTCCACTATAAAAATGTATTTTCTCTAAATACAGATGACTCATACATGAGCCGAGGCGTTTTCTTCTTCACCTGTGGGTGGGGTTTATGGAGTTCTAAACTTGGTCCAATATTGGGGTTCTCCCCAAGGAACGTGGTGCAAAGCATAGCTTTTAAATTCGCTCACTAGTCGGCGCCATATTGGGCTCAGAAAGAAATATGAGGTAAACGCCTCGAAACACGCATGCGTGATCTGTATTTAGTGAAAATGCATTTATATTGTTTATTTCTTTTTACCTATCCACATTAAATTATTTTAATTCTTTTGGCGCTTTTAAAACGAGTTCAGTATTGCTACACATATTTTTGTTAGAAATTTTCTAAATTGTATAAATTATTCTTTGGATTGAGAGTTATTAAAAGAATAACTCTGTGATATTATGTTAAGACCATCTTTAAAGTAAATTTATCGGTTAAACTAAAATAAATTATTTTGAAAATGGATCTGGTACAATACGGCACAATTGAACAATGACTTTTTTAGCCACTCGTAAAAGCTTTTCCTTCAAGGCATGTACAGCGTGCTAAAAGATCAAGTTTTAGCACTAGTGCTAAAAGTAAAGCGAAGCTCAAATGTTTAGATGACTCTGTGAATACAACAAAGAAGACAAAATCCTTTTCTCTGACTGCATCAACTATTATACTACTGACCTTAAGATATCTCAGAGTGATTTATTTACTTGAATTACAATAAAATGGAAGTTAGTAAAGCTGTCTAAAAAATAGAGTAAGACTATGGGTCATAAAATCATAAATATTGGGGAAAATGATACTTTTTAGCCATTTTTTAATAATACTTAGGTCATCCAAAAAATATGTATTTATACAAGGGTTGTTCGGTATCAATGGGGGGGGACATAAAAAATATTCAGACATTTCCGATGCATCTATTGTGTCCTACAAGACCAACTGTTAAAAAAGTACCAAAAAAATGCCATGTTTGAGCAATTAGACCGCCCTCTAGAATTATGATAAAAATCGTTGTTTCACAAAACGTGTTTTCTCATCGAAATCTTCAATTTAAGCACCCGGATGGCGAACAAATATTTTTCGACCCACCCTAATATATATGTATATTTATTCAACATTTTCAGAAGATTTAAAGGAAACAGGATCTCCATGGTACCACACATTTGAGAGAAAATTGTAAATATTTTTTAATTAAATTTCATTCTAATTTTTTTTGGCAAATATCTTGACCTACTGTAACATTGAATAAATAAACAAATAAATTTAACTTAGTTTTGTATGCATTATTCCAACTAATTATATTAAATTAATATTACAAATATAATTCACAAAATAATTATGTTATCCAAATATTATATTTAAAAATAAGAGTGACAACAATTTTAAAACTTTACACCAGTGTCCTCAATTACCATTAAAGTTATGAATAAATCAATTTTAAATGTTTATGACATTTTTCTCCCATTTGATAAAAATATTTTTTTTATATATATGAAGACCTATATTCTTTCTATTTTTATTTGAAAATGTCTGATGCAAAGTAGTACATAAAGTTTGCCATAAAAATGAAGTTATAAATGAATTCAACATCAGTGTTTTTAATTAAGTTTCATTTAACATTTTGAATTACCTCTCTCTACCTACATAACTGACAGGGTTGGACAAAATACTTTAAATTTAATATTTAAAAACATGTACAAAATACTCTGTAAATAAGAATTTAAATTCATAGTACTCATAATACATTAGGTGTTGATTTTCTAAACATATTTGTACTATTTAAAATACTTCAAATACTCAAAATACAATAACTATAATAAATTTCTATTATATCTTTTATATTGCAACAATATGTCATAATTGTCAATTACAATAACAATAAATTAGTAATTGACAGTCATGCAAATTTCTGAATAATAGCTAACTGTAATACAAATGTGTATAAACACTTTCAATACAAAATGATATAAAAATATGTCTAACTTAAATATAACAAATTTCCTTTTAAAGCAACTTTTAATTTTTAAACAAATCAGGCAACAAACTTCTATCTGGCGAATGTGTAAACTCGCAAATAAAACGGTCCTTCAACTGGCATTGAAAAACATTAACTAGTGTTATAATGAATAAACGCTTTTTTATTGTTGGATAATTGTCAGCATTTTTAATTATTTCGATTTATCACTCAAAAATGAAGAAAATTTAAATTAAACAGCTGAGAGAAGCTCTTATTTTTGTTTCAATGAGGTGCATTCACTGGCAGAATCAAACAAGAAACTATTTTGATTATCTTCTTCATCTGTATTTTAAGTAACTTCCCCATTTCAAACTAGTGGTGCTACAGAATGGCACACACTTTCCCATATTAGTCTTCAATTTTTGGGTCTGGGCTAGCTATTCGAAATTGCCACATACTCCTGCCATTCATCCATCGCCGCCCAAACCACAATTGTTTGACATTTTTTGAATTTTTTGGTTTCCTAATGGTAGAACGGAAATATTAATTTTAGAATATTAAAGAACAAGTAAAACCTTCGTCCTAAATGGCAATTTTCTTTGAAAAATTTGGAGCCGTTTTTTAAGAATATGGCGTTTAAGCAATGCTAAAAATGAGAAATTTGAAGCTCTTTTCCACAGAAAACTTTTGAGTAATCGAAAAACTTCGTTTGAAGTCGTTTGAAGCACATACACTCATAAATACAATAGTGTTTACAAATTGCTGGTAATGTGCATATTAAAGATGTGAGAGATCTTTCAAAAAAATTACATTTGTGGAAATTTAAAAAAAAAAAAAAAAAAAACATAATGAACTTTATGACAAATTAAAGAGTGCAATTTGCACTACCCGTTCGAAAGTTTGAAGACAAAATTTGGAGCCATTTATGAAAAAATGGTGTGTGAGCGTTTCTGAAATGCAGAATTTTGAGCTAGTTTTCATAGAAAACGGTTGATTTCTCGAGAAACTTTATGAATTTATGACATTATTTAAAGCACATATACTCATAAATGTAATAATGTGAACAAATTGCCACTAATTTAAATATTAACTTAATAATAATTATTATAAAAATTACATTTTTGTAATGTTTGAGAAAACAAAAGAACAGAGTAATATGGTGTTTATGGCATCTCATAGAGTACATTAGGCACTATCGCCACCAAAAGTTTAAAGAAAAAATTTGGAGCTGTTTTAGAGAAAATCTTGTTTTTGTATTTTTTTTAAAATTGCACATATTGCACGCAATATTACACGAAAACTACTAAAATTTTCAAAACCATGTACATGACCTTATTGAAAGAACTCATTACGAAAAACAAATTTTATTTAAAAAATATCTTTAAATATGTAGTTGCGAGAAGAGCCCGACAAAAATTCAAACTTTTGCAATATTCGGAAATTTAGATTTGACCGTGAAAATCGGACCTATGCCCCTTTAATAAGTGAATTTTACTCTATTCTTACAAGAAATTTAAAGAAAAATTTTGGAGCCGTTTTGAGAAAATTTTGAAAATGTCCGGGGGGCTTCATGTAAAGTACCCCCAAAAATTAATGAAAGTTTTTCAAAATCGCAGAGCTTTGACTCAGGCCAGATACACAGTTTCTGCAACTTGGAAAAAATCGTGCGCGTAGTTGAGGGGCTAATGTTGTTCACATACAGCGGACGGACGGACGGACGGACGGACGGACGGACGGACGGACGGACGGACGGACGGACGGACGGACGGACGGACGGACGGGTCGGCCTGACGTTTGGCTTTCAATTGGTTTTTCAGGACCCACAAAACTAGGATTCTGTCTACACCACGTGTTACGGGATTTTTTCTTAATTTAGCAACTGAATTTATCCACTTTTTCGTTATCACGGCCCGGCAACAATTTTTTTTCTGCGGAAAATTCGCAATTTTTTCGCGCAGCGTTACGTAACTTACCCAATGCTACATAAACACGTGATCTGTATATACGTTACGTATATTGGAAAATAAAAGTAACTATTTTATATATTTAAATACATCTCCAAAAAACCTCAAATACAGTTTTTGAAATGTATTTAAAATACATATTTCAAATACCAGTATTTAAATACTGTCCAACCCTGATAACTGAAAACACTTAGAACTAAATTATATAATAAAATATAAATGACAGCAATTGTTTTGTGTCAAACATAAAAGACTTTTTATCACTTTATTCCTGGTCACTAAGAGCCAATAAAACATATTTAAAAACATCTCAGCAATTTACTTAGAGATTTTGTTCATCTTTATTCTTTGCACATGCCCAGTTTGAGCCAATTGCTTTATTTACTCATTCCGTTTTTAGTTTATTGACATCATAATATGCATCAATCTTATTTCCTAAGGGCTCATCCATAAATCATCTCAAGAATAGGGAGGGGGTTTGAGGAAGGTTACAGGGGAACAGGAGGTATAATTTTAGTGTTCCATTATGTTAATGGTTGGTTGTTTTTTTTGGAACATTTGCTAAAATATTTCCTTTTGTTCAGTCTTACATTAAACATTAAAATATTAACAAAGTAAATTAAAAAGTTACAATGTTAACAATTTTAGTTGAAAATATATTTTCATCAATGATATATTGATAGAATCTTAGATTACGAAGAAAATATTTGGAACTGATCTGTAGGACACTCTAGAATACAATTAAATTGATGCAGGTAGATTCTTGCCCATGTGTTCTCCCTGACAACATGTGCACTAGTCAGAAATTCTCTCACCAACGCTTCCTTCCCATATAAAACTTGTCCCCCAATCTTGTTGTTAGGTGCAATCATCGCCAATTTCTCACTTTAATTATCATTAATATTATATATTAACACAAAATTAATATAAATTGTTTTCATTGTTTTATAATTTATTTTAATCTTTTGTAAATGGTTGGAGGTAGAGGGATTTGCAAGCATTCAGTAATTATAAAAGGGGATTCAAATGTACATTATAGAAGGACTGCAAGTGAATGAGAAGGGTATTCAAAATGTTCCAAATTTGTGTTATGTAATTTATTGGCAGCCTCTAAAGGACATTTCCACTAAAAATTAAACCCTAGTTGAATTGGCATCACTACTTCCACCACCAAAAACATAAATCATTTATCGGTAGGGCCTATAAGTAAAAATGAAAAGAGCGAAAGTTTTTGTAAACTTCTTGAACTTGATTTTTAAAACTATTTTAGACATATATAGCTCATGACCCAGCTTGGGATCTTATCAAATTATTTTGATGGCCAAGATTGGAAAAGGAAATTATATAAACAGTATACTCAGAAGAGTGTGTTCTGAAAGCACGTGTGATTTTAGGTTATACCTCCTGAACAAGCCCCTAGATTTTAAAATAAATTACAAAACAAATGTCAGTAAAATACCTAAGTCAGAGGCGATCGTATACAAACACTGATCATATGAAACAAAAGGGATACAAATATTTACTCAGGAAAGTCTGGAACCAACATGCATCTCTTTTGAATGATAGGTTAGATTTTTATCTTGGACGATTGCTGATTCTGATCAATTGAGCAACTCAGAAACCCAAACCTTTTAAAAATAATTCCATAAGAAATACTCTGCTTTTTTTCTTGAAACTATTAGTACTTCAATAGTCTTCAAGAGGCTTTTTCTACCAACTTTTTCAACTTATTTATTCATTGACTTATTTATTAACCCTATCTTGTATTATCAGCACAATTAACGGAAACAGATTAAATAATTATGATGAAATCTTAATGATGGTATCTGATGCTTAGTTCATCTGTCATCTCTTTTTGTAGAAGAAAAATATTATAAAACTAGGTTTTCTATGTGGATTTAAATTGAAAATGTAAATTTTCTGTCTTCTTAAATTAATTTCAATTTTTTTCTGCCCTTTTTTCAACTGCTCACTGTAGTAAATTGATATATTATTTTAATGCCATTGATTAATTTATGTGAGCTGTAAATAAAACAAAATACAAATTTTAAGTTTCCAGCATAGCAAATAAAACTGTTCAATAGAGATTGTACAGTAATATTTGCAGATATCTTTCATTACAAATATAATTTTGAATAATATTTTTCTCCAGAAGAGCATATCCGGGACAAGATATTTTCCTGCCTTGTTGCAAAATATCATTGAATTTAATCAAAATAAAAGGTTCTATATTTGAGGGTCTTGAAAAAGCATTGTTACATCAAATCAAACATCAAAAAGAAATTAAAGCATGCTCTATGAATTTTTCCTTTTAGGCAAACACTTGTGACAATAATGCATTAGACAGGAGGTGTCACAATTTCATAATATTGTCATCAAAAAGTATTTTTATTCAAATTTCCTTGAAATTCTTATTACTGATATTTTATTTTACTTATTTTTTATCTCTTGACGTAGGCCTATTGATATTTGATATCCTATGAAATTCGGACTTTTTTAGCTCATAGCTATAATTCCTCATAACAAAACCTATTGGGAATATTTTAATTGCAATTATTTGTATTACATTTAAAATTTTTGTTCTTTACTTAATCATTTTATATCCATTCATGTTCTGTAAAACTAAAGAAAATTTCCAAGTTGGTAAAGTAAACACAGAATTATGATATTTCCATTTTCTCTTTTCTGAAAAACATATCAGACTATAAACATAGTTAAATAACAGAAAACAATCAATACAATTGAAATAAATAAAATTGATAGAATTAATTTAAGGTAGCAGAAATTGATGTCAGCAGAGTTCTGTCTCGGTTTTAATGTAATGGTGTTCTCCTGTCTCTAAATTAATGTTTGAAAATGTAGTTGAAACTATTTAATGAATTATTTTATTTTATGTTTATCCAACACTGCATTAAATGTAAATTTATGTAAAATACTAACTGAAAAACATATATGATTGAGTAGACAATAGAAGGCATAATTGTGACATTTTATGTATTTTACTATATGTTCCAAATTGAATAAAAAAGTAATTTCCAAGAGGTTGTTAAGTATTGATGACTCTATAGTTCTTTTGTTGGCTTCCAATTTTCTCACAAATATTACATCAAGAGGGATTACAAACACACAAACCAAGAAGATCTATTGAAATAGGTACATCTAAAAATACTCTTTTCGTAAAGATTGTACACCAGAAGATGTATTGCCAATTTACTGCATCATTTGTACATTCACTAGCCATAGACAAAAATCTGAATACTGTTTCTTCTGTACTTCAGTGTAATTTGAATGGTGAATATTTAAAAGGTGTTCTCTCTATGACCAAGAGAAATGAAACATTGTTTATGCAATGTTTTAGCTTTGATTAGGGATTCTAATCAGCTTATGTCAACTTATTCTGTTGGTGACCAAAAGTGTTACAGTGACCTTCAACAGCGAAGCAATAGGCCTCCTTTAAGATGCCTACAAATAAAAATATCAGTCATTACTGAAAAAAGTGACCAAAATGTCATAAGGCAATTATATTTTGTGCCACAACTGTAATAATTATAATTGTAATAAAATAAATTATTTTTAAAAATTGTTACTAGAATGTGGAGTAACCTATGAAGTTAACATCAACCTTATGATACTCTTTTATGGTGGGTATGGCTACAATTTTACATGTTGTTAAGTAAATGTAATTTTGGATGTAATTTTGAATAAAAGTGGTTGATCATTCACTGTTTATGTTGATTTAAAACCCAGTAATTTTTCCCTTATGTTGAACTCAACATGAATATGGCAGAGGTAGGTTTATGAAGTGATATACATGATAGAAATCAAATCATATAATAATAAAAATGTTAATTTAATGCTGGCTTCTGAATAATTATTTTTACTACCTTCAAAGAATATTTAAAGAACAAAGATCATTCCATTTACCAGGACTAGGATATCAATGTAATTACATATTTTTCTTCATTAGTTAGAAACATACTTGATAATCCATAAGGTATTGAGTTTGGTACATATTTTGACACATTAAGGAAAACTCACAGAGACTATTGTTGCATACTTCAAATTTCTTGGCAACTTGGT